>JADGIZ010000238.1:0-18633 GCA_027604665.1 Polyrhizophydium stewartii | reverse complement strand
TGCTGCTGCTGCTGCTGCTGCTGCTGCTGCTGCTGCTGCTGCTGCTGCTGCTGCTGCTGCTGCTGCTGCTGCTGTTGTTGCCGCTGCTGTTGTGCAGGCTGCTGCTGATCCGGCTGCTGCATTGCTGCAGTTTGTGGGTGGGAAGAAGCCGCGGCAGGCACCGACTTGCGCACGGTCTCGAACAGCCGGTTACCCCGCATCACGTCAAGCTGGACTTGCACGCGCATCGAAGCGCCGCCGAGGTCGCTGCTCTCCTCGCGGATCAATGGGAGCGTGTCTGCAAACAGTGCGCCGGACTTCGCCTCGCCGTCGCCTTCAGCAGTCACTTCGACGCCTCCGCCCGGCGCACTCGACTTGGATGAGAAGCCTGCACTGCTGCGGCGATCCTTGGCAGGGCTGCGGTGGGCGATGCGGGCTTGTGCTAGCAGCGGGGCCAGGTCGATCCACGACGAGCCGGCGTGCCACTCGCGACCGTGCGCATCGGCGAGAACCGCTTGCACCTCCCAGAAGCTGGTGCGAAAGTGAGCAGCGACATCCTTGACGAGCCGCACAACAACCGACCGGCGGTATTGCATATTCCATGTACCGCGCGAGCCCGTTGACCCGATGAACACGCGCTCCGACTCCTCTGTCTGCCAGCGAACCTCCGGAAGGCCGGCGGGGCCAAAGTCAACCACCGGGTATCGCCATCGCACAAAGAGGCGAGCGTCCTCGAGGTCCGGCAGGCCACGGTGACCTTCATGCGTCTGTGGTAGCTGAATCTCATCGACGGCCAGCGAGAGGCGCACCAAAGAGGCCGCCGACGCCGAAGATGAAACGCCACTGCTCTGCGCGCCAGCCACCTCACCGAGCTCGAAGCCTGTGCGGAAGCAGACAGACAGCTGCACAGCTGCCGTCGGGGTTGCAGGCCGCGGCTGATTGCCCTTGCCTGCAAAGTCGCCTGCGGGCCGCACCATAAACCATTGCTTGCTGATGCCAAGCGGCCGCACAACAAGATCCTGTAAGGGCACAAGGAATGTGCCGAGGAGCACGTCGCGTGCAAAGCCGGGGCGTGCCAGGTGAGCAGGTATCCGGTGCCAGATCTTGCCACGCGCAGTGCCGCCGCGTCGAATCCACGAGATCAGATCCGTGTCGAGGCCGCGGACCGTCAGCTCGACCTGGTGCTGGAACGTCGGCGCAAACGTGAGCGCCGCAATCTCGGTGCTGACCGTCGACGGGTCTTGCAAATCCGCTTCAGATCCGGCCAGTCCCGCGGCCACGGCGACGTCATTCTCTAAGTCGTCATCCTCGGGAAACATGGTCAGCGACACAAATGCATTGGCGCCAGAGTGGCGGGCGACTTCGAGTGCATCGGCGTGAGGATCCGGCTGCTTGTGGCGCAGCGCACTGATGAGCCCAAGGAGCCCGCAGGCGCGATGGACATCGACCTCGATGCTGCACTCGGCGGGGACGACGTCGCGGCGGGTTGGCGTGATCTCGGCAAGGCTCGCGTCCGGCGGGGCCTCACCACCAGGCGTGGCAGCCGCCGGTTGCGGTCGATGCGGGCTTGTGTGCGCGCGCACAATCTCGTCCGCATGCCGAAGGCCAGCGTCTGCATCGGAATCGGGCAGAGCAAAGTGTGCACGGCGCTCGGGGCTGGGCAGCGCCGGCCCACGATCGGCAGCCGTGGGGGTACGGCCTGGTGACGAGCGCGCGGGGGACGAGCGCAAGGCGTGGTCCTTGCTCCTGGCCTCAGGCTCGGACGCACGCACCAACTCGATCTGGCGCCATGTGCCAACCGCCATCAAGGCCGTCACCCAGCCCTTGGCGGTGCTCGCAAATGGATCGTAGACGGCGTACTCGGTGCTTGGAATCAGGATCGGCATCTGCTCGTCGAGAGCGTCGTCATGCGATGCAGCCACATGTGCGCGCGACGAAAGGGCGGCGGCAATGAGCTGGGGCAGCGGGAGCTGCATCAAGCCAAGCATCCGCGTTGTGCTCTGGGAGCGCATCCAAGGCAGCCACACACTGCTGGTCGAGTCGGCAACCTCGATCACATGAACCTCGACGACAACGGGCGTCTTGGAGCTCTTGTTCAGAAATTCGTCGGTGAATGCAAGCGGCAGCGTGCTCGAGAACTTGAAGTCGGGCGGCGAGTTGAGCTTCCCTGAGACAGGATCAAATGGCGGCTCGTAGAGAATCGGCGCTGTTTGGATCGGCGGTGTGGACGACGAGAACAAGCGCACGACAAGATACAGGAACAGCGTGTGGGTCGGCGACGGCGGGATAATCGACAAGGCCCGCGTCGTCTTGATCTGCAGGTGAAGATACATGGGGCGAAGAGGGAGGCCCGGAGAGAGGGACACAGATGCCGGCCGATATTGCGGTACCTCTGCGACGGGCTGCCGTTGCTGCCGTTGCTGCTGCTGCTGCTGCTGCTGCTGCTGCTGCGCTTGCGGAATTTGCTGCGCGGGCTCGAGCCTTTGCGGCGATGCAGGCCTGCGGGGCGGCTCGAGGGCCTGGCGCACCAGCTCGAGCTGCACGCCCAAATCGCCAATGTGGCGCGAGGCCGACTCGCGCTGTCGCCCACCATCCGCCCCTGAGTCGGCGGCGGTCTTGAGATTGTTGGCGGATGCCACTGGCCGAGGCAGGCGCGACTGGTCCACGCGCCAGATGCCGACCTTGCCGCTCCAGCGGAAGTCGCGAGAAGCAAGCAGGTCCTTGCACGCAATCATTCCCGTGCCAACCCAGAGCTGCCTGCTGTCGCTGGCCCCGGACAGGTTCGATGTGCTGCGGCTCGCGCGGATCGCGGCTACGCCGCGGCCTGTCCTCAGTGCGCCAGGTGCTGCAGCCCGGACCTTGGATGCAAGACCAGAGACCCGGAAAAAGATGGTCTCGTCGGCGAGGGCTTTGAGAGAGTCGCGATCGAGCACGCGCACAGGGATCGCAAGCGACTCGTTTGCCGAAAACACAGTCCCTGGCGCAGGAGCACCGTCTTGGTTGGTAGAGACCCGCTCCTTGCTGGTTCTCGCGACTCGACGCGTGCCACCTGCAGCAGATTGAGATGCCGTGCTTGTGAGGCCGAGCTTGACGCGCAGTCGGCCCTCGACAGGCTCGAGCCCGCTGAACGACGGAATGACCCACTCAATCCAGATTGTGTCGGGGCGTTGCTGCAGGGAAGCAAGCTCAAAGCGCTCAATGTGCACGCGGCAAGAGTGCATCTCCTTGAGCGTCGACAGCGCCGATTGTGAGAACATGGGCGACGCCGCCTTGTTTCTCAGCGACGCCGCTGATGGGCCGAGACCGAGCGTACGCAAAAGCCGCCCGTCGTCGCTGTCTTCCGCGCTGTCGGAATCACTTGGTGCGGCGTCCGAGGCATCGTCATCCTCGCCATCGTCGTCCGGGGAGACGAATTCGGCTTGATCGACTGCCGCGCTGTCCTTGCGGCGATAGAGAAGGCGTCTTCCCGCCTCAGACTTGAGCGCATCAATCACAAAATCGTCTTGCAGAGAGTCACGAGCACGAGCACGATGCGAGTATCGGCCTCGAGGCAAAACCACATCTTCGTCGTCGTCGTCGTCGTCGTCGTCGTCGTCGTCGTCGTCGTCGTCTTCGTCGTCGTCGTTGTTGTTGTTGTTGTTGTTGTCATCTTTGTCGTGGTCGTTGTCGTCTTCACTGGCCACGGCGGCCGCAGTCTCGATTCCTCGAAGAATGTCGTCAATGTCGGTTTGGCTCGCGCTCGCGCTGCTCGACGCGGAGCCCGTGTGGCTGGTCAGATCCATGTCGGGAACTGCCAACCGCGACGCGTCGGCGACGAGAGACGCGTCAAGCTGCATCGAGTCATCGACGCCCACGGCGGGCGATGCGGCGAGGCTTTGGGCCAGCGTCTCCTTGAGCCGCAGCGCGCGCTTTTCGATTTCGTTTAACAGAACGCTGTGGATGCTGCTGTCAGCCGAGCGCGCCAGCAATGATTAAGCCAGCAGCAGGCCAGCACCAACCTGTCTGATTCAAGCGGCTCTTCCTCAACAAGCGAATCTCCCTCATGCCGCAGCGGCGCATCGAAGACAAGTTCACCGTCGCGTGTCGGACTCTGGTCGAGGTCTCGACGATGCGATCTTTGTTTCGCCAAGGACTGTTTGGCACGCGGTGAGCTGGGCATTGCGTGGTGTGTGCTTGACGAGTCGCGCGGATGCTTTCGTGGCATTGTTTCCTGTGTGGCATCTGGGGCGACATAATGAGAGGCGCTTTCTGCGGGCTCAATGACCAGCGACCCGCTGCTGTGGCTGCTCGAAGCGCCATGGTCGTCGCCATCGCTCTCTATCGCGCGAGTCCATGCCTGTGATTGCGGGACAAGGCCGTGCAAAGCGTGTGAAGACGAGGCTTTGTTGCCGGACGGGCGGGAATGCTGGTCGGTTGTGGGATGCGAGTCCTGAGCTTGAATGTCCGAGCCCAAAGTTCGGGCGACTGCGACGGCGGGCGTTGGGGGCGAGGCGCCAGACACAAGAGACGTGCTTTCCAAACGGAATGCAACAAGGGCAAAACCCAGCTGCATATCGCGGCGTGCGCCGCGGCTCGCCACAATGGGAAACAGGCCATGCAGAGAGACGGGCGGATCGGCCAAGCTGGCAGCGAGGTCCTTGATCAACACGACGCCAGCCGGCTTTCCGTTTCGCACCACCTGGAGCTCGAGCGTCCCGATGTCGTTGAGATATGCCTGGAACGACTTGATGGGGCACCGAATCTGGTACTCAAGAGAGTCTGCGCGGCCGGAGGCGGGTGGGTTGGCTGCAGCAATGCCTGCGGCCGCAGCGGAGACGGCCGTCTCGTCGCGCAGCGAAGAGAGCACGGCGGACGGATGCATCTCGTCGTGCGAGTCGGATCCCCACCAGAGCACGCGCACGGCAGCTTGCGGTCGCTCGGCATCCGACCGCGCAGGGCGAGCTGGCCCCGATGCAGATCTTGGCGTTGCTGTCCGCGCGGGGTGAGCATCTGCAGTGGCCGTGGCGACGGCCACTGCGGGCGCGGCTCGTGCGGCACCCTGCGGCAGTGTGCTTTCGGACGACAATGGTCGCGCCCGGCGCGCAGATGCGGCAGCCTTGGGCGGGGCGTCGGGCCCAGCGCTGTGCCAGAAGATGGCGGGCACGCCGACTAGCAGCCTGGCGCATGTGCTGCCTGGAACTTTTGGCGGCAGCGAGCGGGCCATCTGCGCGGGCGGCGCAGATGCGGGCGCCTGTGAGTGCGGCAGGTCGGGCTGCTGCCTGGCGCGCTTCATGTGCTGAACGGTGTGCTCGCTGCGGCCAGCGCGGCGTCGCCCCAGCGGTCGGCGGCGGCCCACAAGCAGCGGGCGGACAGGGGAGGGTTGAGTGGGGCGTAGCGCCACGGCAGGGGGCCGGCGCGGCCCTCCAGCGCGCGCGTACTCGAGCCGGGGTGCGTGAGGGCGGCTGCTGCGGCGTCGGCGGCGGCTCGGGCAAGCCGCCGGTGCTCGCCCACGCGCCTTATGCCGATCAACACATGATTTTCCGCCGCCAATCACATGCTGCCGCGGATCCCGCCAATCACGCCCGGAACACCGGCGCAGCCCTCATTTCGCCCGCACCCGAGCCGCCGTCTTCCACGCAAAGAAGTCGCACCGCCACTCGCCCGCTGCCTCGGCGCCGCGCCGCCCGCCGCGCCGCCTCGCCGTGCCGCTGACGCCGCCGTCGGCCGCCTCCCCGTCGTCGTCATCCGCCTCGTCGTCCGCCTGGCCGTCCGCGCCGTCGGCTGACCGGCCGCCGCGATGCCGCCGCCGGCCATCCTCGTCCACCTGCCCGCTGGGTCCCACCGGCCGCGCACACAGATAAAACACCCGGCCCTTGGTCGGCCCCGCCTTCTTGACCGTCCACTCCTGGCACGGCTCGCCGTGGTGGCACAGCGGCGCCTTGGGCTTCTCAAACAGTCCCCGCCACGCCGCCACCGTCGAAGCCCGCTCCGGCAACGGCCGCGTCTCGGCTGCGTCCATCGCACCACTGCATCTTGCCTCGGGTCCCGCGTCGCGTCCAGGAAATGGAGCGTCGCTGGCCGGCTCGGTGGCACGCGGCTCCCGCGAGACACGGCGCTGCATGTACGATAACAGGTCGAGCTGCTTCCCGCCCGACGGCTTCGTGCGCTTCACTGCGACCTGCACAGTCGTGTCCACAACCCCGACAATGCTGCGCTTTCCCGGCTCCAAACGGTCGGCCGGCGCTTGCGACCCGTCCGACGCCGACCGCGTGAGCAGCTGCTTGATATTAGGCCCCGAAAACTCGGGCCACCGCGAGCTGCAGAGCCGCGGTGGCGCTCGCTCAACAGCAGCGCCTCCAGCACCGCCAAGTAGACGCTCGACCAAGTCACCCGATGCGGCATGGCGCTCCTCAAACTCGATCTGCACCGGCGCATGGTCGCTGCCCATCACCTGCGCCAGGATGCTGCCCGCGCAGATCGCAGGTACAACCCCACTCGACACCAGAATGTAGTCGATCCGCGTGCCAAAGTTGGACCGCCGCGCGTCAATCAGCGTGTTCCAGCACGTAAACGCTTGCGCCTGCTGCGGATGAAAGTGCCGGAACGTGTCCGTCATGGGTCCCTGAGGCGCGAGCATGCGGCTCAGCCACCGCCGCGACGGCGTCTCGCCAAACTCGCGCAGCCCGTGGTCCCGCATCGACTGCACCGGGTCGCAGTGGTCAATGGGCCGGTGCGATATGTTGAAATCACCGGCAATCACCACTTCGCGTCGCGGTCGACTTGCAGTCGTGCGTGCGCCTTGGGTCGCACCCGCCGAGTCGCCGTTCAGGTACCATCGTGCCCGCAGCTCTACGGCCTCCAGGAAGCGCTGCTTGAACCCTTGGCGCTCTTCAGACGACTCGTTGGGAAAGTAAATCTGCCTCCTCGTGCTCAAGTCAGCCTGTCTGCTCGCCTTTCTGCGCCGCCCACCGCACGCACATTCATCACCACAAACAGGCCATGGTCGGTGATCACAACCCGGCCCTCGCTGTCGAGATCGTGCAGCTCGGCGACCGTGAACCGCCCCCGCAGTGACTCGTGGATCTGGCCCGCATCCCGGCTCATGCCCGCAATCATCCCGCTTGACAGCGCCGCGACGGAGCCGCCAGATGGCGCTGCTCCAGCGCCGCCGTGGAGGCCCGACAGCCCCTCCTCGGCATCGGCCGGCCGCAGCGTCGAGCGCACAAACGTCGCCGTGCCAGAGTACCCGTCACGTTTCTGGTGCATCCGAGTCAGCCCAGCGCCAACCACCGGAAACACAGCAAGCCCGCCACACACCTTGCTGAAGCTGAAGAAGACGTCGAACCCAGGCACGATGGCGATATCGTGTGGTATGCTGCGCCGCGCGACCTTGACCTCTTGCAAGCACACAATGTCGGCGTCGAGCGCCGCAACGACCTCGCCAAACGTGCGGCAGCCCGACCACTGCGCGTGCTGTCTTAGCGTGCGCGCTCCCTGCACAGGCCAGGCCGGCGGCTGCGTCAGCGCGGCTCCGCACCGCCGGCATCACCAGAAGGCGAGCGTCGTGGTGGCCTTCCTCACGTTGACGTTCCACGAAAGCAGCCTGAGCCCGCGCTGGCTGCCGCGCGGCTCGTCTTGGCTGCCGCCAGGCGCCTGATGCTTGTGGTCGGCGTCGCTGCCAGCCTCCGCCGGAGCCTGCGCCGGCGGCGGCGTCTCCGAGGCGGCCGGCTCGTCGCCCATGGATTTCGATCGGCGGGCAAGACTCAGATCCCGCCTCGCCCGCCAGTGTCGCCATCAGCTGGCCGCACGCAGCGGTGAGGCCGTTGGATCGGCTGGCGTCCGTTGCAGACTGAATGTGAGTGAGTGACGCTCGAGGTGACCCGGCGTCGGTCGACATGCGACCCGTCTCGCAGCGCCGGGCTTTGCAGCCATGTTCGAAGCCGACGACAACTCGCGGGCGCTGCCGGCGGCCCAGCTGCTGCCGCTCATCGTCAGGTCCGCGCACCCACGGCCCCCACCCCACGCAGCATCCGCCGCCGCCTGCTGACCCTCCTGGCGGCCTTCCGTCCCCGCGCCCCGCGCGCGCTGGCAGCCAACTCAAGTTCTATGGGTACACCGCCGCGGCCAAGTTCGTTGCCGACACGACCGAGGTGTCGTCGACGTTCGAGCCGTCCGCGCGGCTGGCCGAGCTGTGCTTCCTGGGACGGCAGGCCAAGGAGGCCATGGGCGGCGCAGAGGAGGACCTGCTTGCGCCGGCAGAGTCGCTGGAGCCTGCGGGCGGCGCACCGGGCGACGAGCTCGGCGCGCTGGCCATCGACCCAGCCGCTCCTGCAGGTGAGGGGGACACGGCGCAGCGCATGCGGAGCAGCGACCACGCCGCTCGGGCTGCCGCGACGCCGCTGGTGCTGACCGCCATGTGCGCGCCGCGGGTGCATCGCTGCCCAGAGCCGCCCAGACACTGCACGGACTACGTGGCGCGGTTCACCACCCAGCATCGCGCCGGATGCCGCGCTGTTGGTGCGTGGTCCGCTCGACGGGATGCACGGCCCGGTCCGGTGCCGGACACACACACACACACACACACACCTGCACACCACCAGCCCCGCTGGCATCTCTGACAATACCCTTCCAAACGGCGGATCGCCTTGTCCTGCTCGCGCAGCCTACTCGGCCGACGGCAAGCTGGCCGCGACCGGATCGCAGGACACGACCATCAAGATCCTTGACGCCCACCGCATCGCCACGCAGCTGGGCGACTCGGCCGAGGACCGCAAGGTCCTGCGCACGCTCTACGACCACCAAGACGCCATCAACGATCTGGCGTTCCACCCAAACGGCTTTGTGCTGGCCTCGGGCGCGGACGACTGCCAGATCAAGCTCTTTGACATGCAAAAGACCCACGTCAAGCGAGGCTTCAGATACCTGTCCGTGCGTGCACGCCCGGCAATCCCCGCAGCCGCCACGCAAAGCGGTCGTGCTTACGCACACACACATGTATCGACCAAAAAAGGACGCTTATCCAGTGCGCTCCATCGCCTTCCACCCGAGCGGCGACTTTCTGCTCTCGGGCACGGACCACCACGCCGTGCGCATCTACGACGTGCACACGCTCAAGTGCTTCACGCCGCAGAACCAGGCGGACCACCACCGCGCGGGGATCCTCAAGGTCGCGTACGCGCCCACGGGCGGCGTGTTTGCCTCTGCGAGCGCCGACGGCGACATCCGGCTCTACGACACGGTCTCGGGCCGGTGCATCAACACCATTGCCGGCGCCCACGGCGGCCGGCCCGTCACCAGCGTCGCCTTTTCCAAAAACTCAAAGTACTTGCTCTCCATGGGCATGGACTCTGTCGGCCGTCTGTGGGACATGGGATCCGGAAAGACGCTCGTCACGTACCAGGGGTCGCTCCAGTCGAGCGAAAAGACCGGGTTTGTCTTCAACCATAATGAGGACTTTGTCTTTGGCGCGGATGCGGCCAACTCGTGTTTGGTGGTGTGGGACTCGCGGTCGGGCACGCTGCTGCGCAGGTTCAGCGGGCATGGGAAACCTGTCTTGGCCATCGCTGCATCGCCCACCGACAACTGCCTTATTACGGGAAGGTGAGGGATGGCACTTGGGTTCCGCCTCCAGATGCCCGTGCCTCGCGAGCGGCTGCTGACACTCATGTTGTCTCCCCTTTCGCAGCGAGGACACCCGCGCAAGGGTTTGGGGCTCGCGGGAATAAACACTGCGAGCGCGAGATGCCCCCCCCCCTGCCGTCCTTCTTCGAGTGCCAGCCAACCGCGGCGAGAATCTTCATCGCGACATTGGTCTATTCGCGCACGGCCTCGAGGAGCTGCTGGGCTTCCAGCGCGCTCTGCTGCGCCTGCTGCATGATGGCCCGCAGCTGGTCGCTCAGCACACGCACGCCGTCGCTTTGAGTCGCGGCCGTGGCCGCCGAGTCTTCCGACACCTTGCGCGCTTTCCGGCTGTGACAGGAACAAGGGACGAGATATGAGGGCGTCAGCGGTGGTCTGGATGGATGGCAACACTGCAAACAGCTCGACTCTCACCTCGATGGAGAGAGCGTCCTCTCAATCCAGCGCTTGCGATCCAGCTGATCGTCCTCGCTGCCTGCGACACTTTCCCCGGTATCCGTCGGCCACCGCTCGTGCACGCCAGGCGTGCGCGGCACAGCCGAGTCGAGCCGCGCCGCAACGTCATGATATCCGTGCGCCTCGCCATCCCACGCATCTCCTCCGTTGAGCTCGAGATCCGCCGGCAGCGGAGACGGCACGGCCGACTGCGCAAGCGACGCCGAGAGATCGAGCCCGCCGACCCAGGTCGCCAGCGCCTCTCTCGCGCGCACCGAGAACTGGTGCACGCGGTCGTCGACCGCATCGACAACATACGGCACGCGCGAGGCCTCGAGCGCGCTCGACAGCGGCGTGAACGCCAGCGTCGCCATGTGCAGCAGGATCAACGCGAGCGGAAGCGGCCCGGCGCCGCCGCCCAAGTGATCGCGCACGAGCGCACGGACCGAGGTCCCCGGCGGCATCAACCCGACGCCAAAGCGGTCGCACGCATCCAGCGCCGCGCTCGCAACGCGGTCCGCGAGACGCTCGAAAAACTCCACGGCTTGGTCGAACCCGGCGGCAGAGTAGTCCACATCGATGTCAATCGGCCCAATCTCAGACGCGCCGCCAAGCTGCCGGAGCCGCTCGAGCGCCTCGGGCGCGTTCCACGAGACAGACAGCTCGTACTCCAGATCGCCAAAGCCGCGGGCTGGGAGCGGAATCTCTTGCAGCGCCTCGTCGGCCACGATCCCAACGAGGGCATCCACAAACAGGTTGTAGATCTCGCCAAAGACGCGCGCCGCCGGCACGAATACAAACGGATGCACCCCTGAGGAGCATACGGCAGTCAGCGGCCAGTCGCCCGCGCAACCCACATGCACGACAAGCCAACATACTTGCTGCGCGAGGCAAGACATCCTCAATGTGAGATGCGGCATGCTGCAGAAACGCCGACAACCGCGGCGCAACGAGTTCCTGCAACGGCTCGAATCGAAACTGCGGCGCCAGCGCGCATCCCGAAGCCAGGCCGCGAAGCGCATCAAGCAGCTGCCGCGACGCCTGCTCGTTGTCAAAATGCTGCGCCGAGGCCGCGAGCGCCAGGATCTGCACATTCCCGACCGCGCCGCGATGCTGCATCGCAGCAAGCCCGAGCATGTGCAGCATCTGCGCCCCGTCGAGCCGCTGCGCCGCCAGCCGATCGTTGGGCCAGTACACCACCAGCAGCGGCACGCAGGACCGGTCCGGCAGCGCCATCACAAACTCTTGCACAAGCCGCGCCTGGCGGGCCCAGTACTCCGAGACCTTGGTGGCGTCGTCGAGCCAGGCCAGCTGGAACACGGCCGCATTGACGCCCGACAGCACCGCCTCGGCGTTGTGGTTCTGCGAGCGCGGGATCGACGAGCGGCTGCCGAGTTGGCTCGTGAAGGTCTCGACAAGAACGTGCACGTCGTGTGCGTGTCGCGCGGGCTGCGCGCTGGTGGCAGGCGCAACGGCCACAACCCGCCGCGAGACCTCCCGCACGCTGCTCGAGACAGACTCGTCCCCAGAGAGGCTGCCGAGAACCGGCGCTTTCTCGGCGTCGCGCGCGCCGAGCTTGCTTAGCAGCCACTCCTCGGCCAATCTGGTGAGGTTGCTCCGGCCCTCGAATGCTCGGCGGCCGGCTGCATCAAAGCTCGAGCCGGACTGAGCCACGCTCAAGACGAGCTTGAAAAAGGCCGAGCGTGTCGGCCTTGCTTGGAGTTGCTCGGCAAGACCAGCCCCAAGCGCGGGGCCAACGTCAAGAGGCGACCGCCATGCGGCCTGCCGCTCGCTGGCCTGTGTGCACGATTCGCTGTCAGCCCCGCTCCAACCCTTCATCCAAGACGATCGTGGCGACAAAAGATAACTCACCTGCTTGGCCATCTCCATCAGTCGGGCGTGCAGCGCAGCGCCGTCTGCTCGTGGCGCGAGACGAGGCTCGCCGGCCAGCCGAACAGAAGCACCGACAGACGCGCGGCCGACCGGCGCAGCAATCGTCGCCGTCATGTGCTCGTAAAAATACGCATGCCTCTGCGCAGCACGCTGCCGCCGCAGACGCTCGCGCAAGCACACAAACCGCCAGCGCTGCCACCCAAACGCCTCGAGCTCGGCCACGCGGCGCAGCTCGTCGGCAATCTCGAATATCACCTCCTCGGCAACCTCGGCCATCACCTCGTCGCACAGATCCTCGTACGCGCTCTCCATGGCGCTACGGAATGCGACCAGATCGAGCTCGGCCTTGACGCGCTCGACTGTCAACTCGCCGACAACTTGGCCAATCAGCTCGTCGACAACGTCCTCGACAACATCGTCCGAGGTGGTCGCAATAAGCCTCGAGTGCGACAGAGTTTCGGTGGCAACCTCGATCGCAATGGCTTCAACCAGGTCGTCGACAATCTCGTGCTTGACGAGCTCGAGCTGCTGCCATAGGGCTCGCGGATGAGCGGCCGGTGCACGCGAATCAATCAGCGGCGCCATCATCGGCTGGCTTGGGTGCACTCCGGGCACCGAAAACGACGGCGGCGCAAAGGATATGGGAGGGATCATCGCAGGCGTGCGTTGTGCAAACGAAAGAGCCGGCGTAGGTTGCGGCGAAGCGATTATCGCGGCAGCAGAAGGCACTTGAATCGCTGGCGGCGTTGCCGAGGTGGCGGGATTCTCTGGCAAGCCAAAGCCACCTTGCTTGGATATCGTTGCGGCCACGGCGGCAGAGCCTTGCAAGCTTGCAGTAGACTGCTGCTGAGGCGATGGCACAAACGGCGCTGCGAGCGGGTTGAGCGAGCGTGTTGCTGACGAGAGACCTTGGCGAAGATCGGGCGGTTTTTGCGATGAGAGCGCTGATCTTGCGTCGACTGCGCTGCCGGATCCTTTCTGCGAGGCGGCGGCCGCGGCTGCTTTGAAAGAGAAGCCACTCGTCGAGTCTTTCTGCGCAGCAGTGGCTCGGACGCCAGAGCTGGAGGGAATGCGCTGCACAGGCGGCGCCGCATGTGCTTGGCTAAAACTCGGCGCAGCGGCCGCCGGTCCGTCAGACTCATGCACGACACCGTCGATGATGTCGACGTCCGAGAGACTGTTGCGCTTGCAATCAACCAGCTTGAACGACCGCCGCATGGCCAACTTGATTTTGGATTCTGCGCTCGGCCAGAGTCAGCCCTCCACACATCGCATATGCCATACCGCTAATCTCGCCCGTCCGCACCATCAATCTGCGGCCGAGCTTTAGAGCCCTGCAACTTTCCAATGCCAGCGACCCAGACGCCGTCGCTTTGTTCGACCGGCACGCCATAGTGTCCAAGCAACTCGACAGCCTCGTCGGGGTCGTCCAGCGCAAGCATATCGACAACGTCGTCGACGGGAAACCACATGGACTTGCTGTCAAAGAGGTGGTACGCGCGACACATGGTCTTGACCGCGCCCATGCGGACATCGACAAACTCCATGTGCAGGCAGCATGCAGCGAGAAACGGCACATCGGGATGCTGGATCGCGCGGAAAAAGGCAACAAAGTTGTTGATCGAGCCCTCGGTCGAAGGCCGGCCCGCAATCTTGTCCTGGTTCGTACGCGCCATCAAGAACCGCAGCCGCAGCGCCAACTGGACACGCTCGTCCATAAAGACGCGCTCCGAAAGCTCGCGCTCGCAGCGAGAGACGTGCTCGTTGCTCCAGGCGTGCGTGAGGATGTAGTATGCCTGAAACTCGGGCTCGTTGGGCATCTCGACTCCCTGCCGCGCCATCTCTTTGTAGTACTCGAGCAGGCTCTGCAAGGCTTTTCGGGGGGGGGGTTGCATGGCGTTAGCAAAGCGGCGCAACAAGACAAGATCCAGCGGGCCGTCGAGCCCACTTTTGCGCAGCTGCTCATGCTCCTGCTGCATAGACACTGATGAATTCTCGCACAGTAAGTATGAACACAGAATGTGGTATCGCGCGATCCGCTCATGAAGCTCGACCGCCTCAGGTCCGTTGTAGTTTTGCAGCGTGAGATCGTTGCGGATCGCTCTGGCGCGGTCGCGCACAAACGCATACGACTCTTCAATGCCGTGCTTGGCGACAATCTCGTGGACGAGATAGTCAAGAGTCATCTGCACTTGCGCTTGCATCAGCTCGGCGTCTCGCCGAATCTGGTGCACAAGTCTGGCGCATGCGGCGCACCTGCAAGACATGCGGCGGTCGCACATCGCATGGCAGCGTGACGGCACGGCCGGCTGCCGAGCGCTGAAATCGCTTCACAACTCGGGCATGATCCGCGCGATACTCTCCATCAGGAGCATCTGCGAGCTACACAGCCTCGGCGCGTCAGCAGAGGCAGTCGTAAAGAGCTGTCCAATACGGATGCGGCTTGCACCTTTTCAAATCTATCCAGCCCGCGCTCAAACTCGCGCTCGTGGCGCTCAAACTCGGGGCACATGTCCATGCACTCGGCCACAAACTTTGGCGCATTGTCCAGATCGTATCTGGCGTCTGGATCGGCCATCTTTCCTTCGGCAATGTACTTTTGCTGCAGCGCATCGCGCTGGGCCTTGAGCTCCATATACCGATTGGCGCCGCTGGACTTGACCGCGAACCGCTCGTCGCGGTCAGACTTTGTCGTTGTTGTGCTGCATTTGGCGTTGAATGAAGGTCAGCTGAGTGGGTTGTCGGGCGGGATTGCTTTGTGGGCCTCACCTCGGATTGACCGACACAAGCGTCCGCAAGCTTGCAGCAGGTCTTGAAGGAGCCATGTCGGCCAGCGCATCGCTCGCTCCACGCTTTCCGGCTGCCTGGACGGACCCTCGAAACGCAGGCTGCTGAACGGCCGCCGCAGGATCGGCGCGCGGCATCTCCTGTTTAAGCGGCGCTTTGAATCCCGCAATCCCATTCCTCGGTTGCGCCGCTGAGAATGCAGACAAAGTCGCTAAAGGCAGTGCTGTTTGCGATTGCTGAAAGGCAGGCAAAGCTGGTGCTGCGGCCGGTGCAGGTGCAGGCACAGGTGCCAATGAGAACGGCGACTTTACGAATCCGTTTTCCTGGAACCCAGGATCAGCGGGCCCGCCGTACCCGCCCATCTCGTCGTCCGGGTCGGTCATGTCCATGTCGATCTCCTGCGCACCCAGGAAGCTGACCGACGCAGGTGCTGCGAGTCCGTCAGACTCGTAAGGCCCTTGATCTGGGTGCCGTCTCCATGCTCAGCTTCGGGTCGCCTGTGGTGCAGACGAAAGAAGACAGGCCTCACCGGATGTCTGGCTGCGAAAGTCCCGACTGCGGTTGGAGAACACTCGGGACTGGTTGCGGGCAGGGCGTGAAGCGCCCCGGCCGCGAGCTGCGCCGTCCACAGCCGCAGGCATGGCCGCCGTCGCTCCTTGGTCGCCGTCGATGCCGAGAGCGGCAGCCCGACCGGACACACGGCCGCGACCTCGCCCGCGCGGGCCCGAGCGCGGCGTGTAAGCCTGGGCGGCGAACACCGGGGCACCGGCGGGTTGCGGCGCCTGGTGCCGGACAGGCGGGTACGTGGGCTGGCTCGCGCTGGGCTGGTGTGCAGGCCCAGCGGGCGTGGGCGCGGCGGGTGCTGCGGCAGCTGGCGCACCGCGGCCAGCCCCGGTGTTCTTGAGAGACATGTTCCTGAACGGAGGCCGCCCGGGACCCCAGCCGGTGCTCGGTGCTGTCCCCGAGAAGCTGAAGCCGCGCTGCTGCGGCGGGCGGGCACCCTGCAGCGGCGCTGTCGCCGTGCGCGGCCGCGGCTGGGTGAACGCGGACATGGCGAGCCAGGGAAAGGATGGCGGACAGCAGTCGAGAGATCCACATCCAGCGTGCCCTCGGCTGGCTGACGCCGGCACAGCTGCAAGCAGAGCGAGCAGCAGCACAGGATTGGCTCGGCGCTATCAGACTCTAGAGCACTCTCGGGCAGCAAGGCAACTTTTGCTTTGATATTTAGTGCGTGGCATCGGCGACAAACGCCGGCCCATGAATGGTGGCAGTCGTGGCTCGTTGACTCGGCATTGCGCTTGGCACACGGCGCCGTTTCCAGACAGCGTGGCTAGTTCATCGATCTCTTGTGTCCCGGGAAGATCTGCGGGTTGAGGTCCATGAACTTCACGGCGTACTCGTCGGCGCCGGTGATCACAAAATGGTGCTGATAGAAGACGAGCTCGCCGCCTTTGGCGCGATGCAGGCACGCACAAGGTCAGCCAGCTGCGAGTCATGACTCGTGAGCTGCATGTGCGCCTCACCAACGAAAAAGTCCTTGGAGTCGTAAAAGTGCGCCGAGTTGGGCTTCTTGATGCGGCGCTGTTCGAGGAACTTGCCGCCAAGGATGCCGCTGTTGCGCGCACGCGGCTCAAAGACGCTGATGGTGTCGTCCGCAAGGTGCAGCGTGATGACAAACTTGCGGTCGCGGTCGACCTGCTTGTTCGAGTCGAGGCGCGCCAGGAAGCGGAGCTTGACGCCGTCGTACAGCACGAGCTTCTTGAAGTCCTTCTTTGCCGGGGGCTCGTTCCCGATCAGCGGCGCGCTCGGCTCGCCGGCATTCCCGGCCGCAGCACCGACGGCCGCCGCCTGGGCCTCAAAGAACGGCAGCGCGTTAGGGTCCTCGTCGTACATGTCGATGCGCACGGGGTCAAAGACCTCGACGCCATAGTTTTCGCGGTAAAAGGTCTTTGTGAACTCGTCGCAGTCGCAAATGACAAACGGCCGGCCGTACAGGTGTAGCACGCCGCCAATCATAAAGTCGCGCTCCGTGAAGTAGTCCTCGGGGTTGTCCTTGACCGAGCGGCCGTTGACGCGGGCCGCATGCGGCCGCTTGGGCAGCTTGCAGCGACGGAGGAACAGTGTGTTGGACTCGCGGCCCGAGTTGGCGGGGATCGACTCGCGGATCTCGATCGTGTCGTCGCTGAGGTAGTAGTGCACGACCATGTGGCGCAGATCACCAAACACCGAGTTGCTGTCGTCCCACACGCAGTAGAAGCGCAGCACGCGGCGGTCGTTTTCGAGGAACTTTTTGAGCGAGAAGTTGGGGATGCTGGGACGCGTGGCCTTCATGCGCGAGAGCATTTCGTTGCGCTGCGTCTCATACGGGTCGGCGGGAAACTCGCCGTTCTCGGGGGCGATGATGCCGACACTTGCGAGGAAGCCCTTGCATCCATTTTTGTCAGCGCAAGGCGACACAGTGAGCCGCTGCGGCAGTCTGATTGCAACTCACTCGCGTAAAGTCGTCGCATCCGACAATCTTGAAGGTTCGCGAGTAAAAAGTCACCTCCTTCTTGACATTAAAGTCCGAGACGGTGTAGTGCTGGCTAATCTCCGAGGTTGCCTTTGGGATGCGGTGGCGGCGAATGAGGGTTCCTGATTGACAATAAAATGAGCCTTTTCTGGAAGCGACGCAACCACTGTCCACAGTGTTCGATGCATAGAAACGGCTCACCTTGTGGAATGCCGCTGTTTGGTGTCTTGGGCTCGCTGACGTGTACAGAGTCGTCCTCGAGGTAAAAGTAAATGTTGACGCTGTCCATGGCATCAGCGTGGCTGGTTGCTGCGCGACAAAGCCAGCGCTGCGCCAGCCAGATATGCCGAAACCTTACCGACGGATGCGGTACTTTTCCTCGCGCCGTTCGTGGACGGCCTCCTGGAAGTAGGCATAGAAGCGCAGAACCTTGTGGAGCCCGAAGATACATGCACATGCGGCAGGCCGCAAGCGTCAGTCCATGGCAAGAGTCGTTCTGGCGTCAGTGACGCTCTACGGCACCTTGCGGTCAAATGCGACCCAGGCAGGGATGTTTTCGCCCATCAGGTTGCTGTGCGGATAGACGTCGAGCGACGTGTGAATCTTGTTTTGCTCCTGGCCGGGCAGCGGTGCGCCGCCTCCAGAGCCAAATGCGCAGACGTGACTGGTGTCAGATGGCAGCGGCACAGATGCGAGCATGGGGAGATCGTGCGAGCCCCGCGAAGAGAGGAAGCGAGGCCCATATGGCGCTGCCGGCGGATAACTGGCCGAGGCAGCTGCGCACGATGTGCGTGCCTCGGACAGGGGCGGCGATGTGGCCCCTCCTTCGTTTTTTGGCACGCAGATTCGAAATTGAGCCGAAGCTCTGCTGGGCGATCTGGGTGCGAACATGGAGGCTGCGGGGCGATGCTGCGATGGAGGCGCTTGGTGGAGCCGGGGCAACGACCTCACCGATGCCGGGGGCCTCGCCCTTGAAGACTGCGACGCCATTGCAGTAGTCAAAGGCGTGCGACTTGCGCTCGTTGGAGCGAAACTGCGGCCGGGCGAGACGGGCGTCGGCGGCAGAGGGCATCGCAGCGGCGGTCAGCGGGCCGCGGGCGACGGTCACGAGCCGCCAGAGGCAATCGAGGCGGCGGTGTGGCATGTGCTGCGCACCTTGTCGATCTGGAAGCTGTAGCCGGGCAGGACCGGCAGCTGCGTCTGCAGGGCGGCGAGCTTCGGGTCGATCATGGCGGCGGGCGGCGTCAGCTCGCGGGCTCGTGGCGGCGCCGGATCTCGCGCGCCCTCAGGACGCGGCTGCCGCTGGTGCTCGCGGCGGCGGCCGGCACGCGGCGGCCCCACACTCATGTCGCTGCTGCCGCGCGCCCGCCGCCCCCCGCCGCCCCCGCCGCTACGGCGCCGCCGCCGCC
>JADGIZ010000237.1:0-18648 GCA_027604665.1 Polyrhizophydium stewartii | reverse complement strand
CACCAGACTAGAAAAGACATGCTCTTCGCAGCCACGGCCGCCGTGCTCGCCCTGGCCTCGGCCGCCTCGGCCCAGACCACCTTCGGCTTCCTGTCCGACGACCGCAACAACGGCCGCATCACCTTTGTTCCTCTTACTCCGGCCGAGAAGAAGGGCCTCCTCACCAACGCCGAGACGCTGCTCACGGTGCGTCCCGCCACCCTGCTCAGCTGCCTGTCGCCTTCGCCGCCCGCCACTGTCGGCCGACATGCTGCGGCAGTCTTGCTCGGCCATGTGCCTTCGCCTGCCATCGCACTTGCTTGGATGCTGACACCGCCGCCGTGTCGGTGCATCTGCGGCGCACGCCCAGGCTTGGGTCAACTACGACTCCAAGATCGCCAACTACGGCAAGGAGGGCGATCCGTTCCCCACTGTCCGCAACCTGCGCGCCAACATCGACTGGGTCACCGACGAGGATCTGCAGATCGGTCTCTCGGAGGCGTTCCTGCGCATCCGCGACCTCCACACCGTGTTCTACAAGACCGGCCCTTACAGCTGCTTCTCGGCGACGACCGGTCTCGTCTTTGAGTTTGCCGAGGGCTCTGCCGACATTGTCAACAGCCCAAAGGTTGTCGTCAGCGGCTACTCCTCGACGGCTGCTGTCCGCAACCTGTTGGCGCCACAGCTTGCCAAGATCAAGGTCGGCGACGAGCTCGCCACGATCAACGGCGAGTCGTTTGTGACGTGGTTCCGCAAGAACCAGTTCCGCCTCGGCGCAGGCGCCAACGACTTTGGCGGCATGCGTCGAGGCCTCGATGTGCTCAACACTCGTAGCGGCTGGTCGAGGCTCCTGCCCGATGAGGACTCGATCACGCTCCAATTCCGTGATCGCGCTCATTACGGCAAGCTTTACGAGGTCGAGATCCCATACGTCTCGGCCCGCAACGACGCCTGCTGGGCCGCTTCGAGCCAGCTGTACTATCAGCGCACGGGCGTCGTGATCCCGGGCACACCGCAGTCGCAGTCGCTCGTGGTCCCCAAGGCGCCCAAGTCGCGCAACGACCCGCGCAAGCAGCCCCTTGCCTTTGTGCTCAATGATGGATCCGAGCCCATCTCGGCCGTGAGGCCAGTCACGCTCAAGTCGACGGACGCATCGAGCGTCTCTTGGGGTATCTGGGACCCCAAGGGCAAGAACATGGGCGTCATCTACCTTACCGACTTCAGCCCCAAGGACCCCAGCGGTGCCTCGAACGACCAGCTCGCCATCGAGGTCGTCCGCTCGCTCCTCGCCAACGAGCTCAAGGACACCAACTCTGTGCTTGTCGACATCCGCGACAACGGCGGTGGCTCGATCAACTACGCCAACGGCCTGCCGCAGCTGTTCAAGCCCGACTTCAACCAGTTTGGCGCGCGCTACCTCCGCAACAACGTCACGTACAACCTGTTTGCGCGCACCAACCAGCTCGGCCAGCAGTGGCAGGACGCCTGGAAGGAGAGCAAGCCGACCGACCGATACACGCCGATCAAGTACTTTGGCACCTTTGCCGAGGCCAACGCGCTCGGCCAGGCGTATCTCAAACCCATGGGCGTCTTCAACAATGGCCGCTGCTATTCTGCGTGCGACATGTTCTCGGCCAACGTCCAGGACTCGGCCACGGGCACCATCTTTGGCGAGGACGGCCAGACCGGTGCTGGCGGCGCAAACGTGCTGGAGTTCTCGGACTATCTCACTTACGACCCGATCGACTTCACGCCGCTGCCTCTGCAACAGATTGGCGCACGTGCCAACAACATGCGCGCTGGCGTGCGTCAGTCGGTTCGCAACGGCCGCAACAACGGAAAGCTGATCGAGGATCTCGGCATCAAGGCCGACTTCATCTTCCGCCCGCGCGTCACGGATCTGCTGCCCAACGCCACGTCGAGCTCGCAGTTCGACCGCATTGCCGACAAGCTCAAGGAGATCGGCGACAAGACCGGCCAGAACAGCCTCTACTTTGTCGCCGAGCCGCTGACCCGCGAGGTGCAGCCTGGCGCTCTCACGCTCTCTGCCCAGGCCGCCGGCATCCAGGAGTTCACGATCCAAGACACCACGGGCAAGACGCTCGGCACGGTCAAGCCCTCGAGCCTGGCCAAGAGCACCGTCAGCCTCAAGGCCTCGGCCCCGCGCACGACGCTCGGCAACTCGCAGCTCGTGATCATCGGCAAGACGGGAGGCAAGCAGGTGCTCAAGACCAAGCGCAACCTGCGTGTTGTTCCTGTGGACGCCGACCGCATCGACATCACCAAGGGTGCGATCACGTTTAACGGCTTCAACAAGGCGATTGGTCTTTACAACGGCCCGACGACTCCCGATGCCAACGGCTTCAACAAGGTCAAGGACACGTGGATCATTGGCGACGGCAAGCTGTATGCCGACAACACCGACTCGGCCATCGAGGTCTTCCTCAAGGCGCCTGTCGGCACTGCCATCTCCATCTCGCTCGACGCCTCGTACGACACCGAGAAGGATTTTGACTATCTCACCCTCTTTGTGCGCAACGCCGACGGCTCTGTCAAGCACTTCCTGACCACGGGCAGCGTTAACGGCGTCTCTGGCAAGGGCACTGTCTCGAAGACCTTTGCCTTCACCACGACCTCTTCCACTTTCTCTGCCATTGTTCGCTTCACCTCTGACGGCGGCGTCGAGGGTTCCGGCGTCACGATCAACTCGTTCAAGATCTCGCCTGCCGCTGCCTGAGCATTTTCTGTGCACCTCCTCACTCTCCCGCGAGCCTGGCGTTCCAGTGCCGCCGTAGCGATTGGACATCTCGAATACATGATCGACTCCCTGTGAGCGCATGGTGTCGTGTCGTTGATGCAATCTGAGCTCAGCCACTCGACGAAGAAAAGTGACGCTTCATTTCCCGACAACCGCGTGCCGGTGTTGTGCCTCTGGGATCGGGTACACCGGGAGCTGTGAACTGCGGTGGTGGCAGATCATGGATTTGGAGACTGCAGCGGGCGCTTGATCATTGCCATTCGTCGCCTTGGGCCTGGTCAAAGAGATAGTTGGCCGCAAGGTCCTCATTCTTGTCGCACGCAAAAAAGGCCTCGATCACAAGGTTGCGGTCGAAGCCGAGAGCAGAGAGCTGCGGATGCAGATCAGGGAGTCAACAAGCAATACCAGCGATCGGGCCATATCCGCCCATCCGCAATCCGCAGACGCACCCGCTCGATCGCGGCGTTCTCCTCGGGAGTGATGGTCACATACTGCTGGCCGCCTTCCTCGCCGGCGTCCATGTCGTCGTCGCTGTCGTCGTTGAGCAGATGCAGGAATTGCTCCTGGTTCTCGCTTATCAAGTGCAGAAGCTCCGGGTTCGACTGGCCGAGCTGCTCGAGCAGCGGCTGCAGCAGGTGAGGCTGCGTGCGCATCAGATGGCGGACCTGCTGGAACTGCGGCGAGCTTCTCAACGCCGCAAGATTCTCGAGGGTCAGGCCGCCGGCGCCGCCGGCGCCGCCAGCGCCAGCGCCAGCGCCAGATGCGCGGCTCTGTCTGGCCTGCGCGGCCGCGGCCTCGAACAGGTTGACCGGCTGGCCGGTAGGCGCGGCCGCGGCAGCCGGTGCGGCCGCCCGGGCAGGCGCGGCGGCCTGGGCAGGCGCTGCAGCCGCACCCGCACCGGCCGCGGCCGCAGGCGGCGCCATGTCGCGCATGATGCTGTCGGGAATGCCCTGCTCTGGCCGGTCAGCCGGGCAGGCGCCAGGGCTTGGCATGATTCGCCTCGGTCGACCCACCGTCATGAGATACTCGGCGGCGCGGTCCGGGTTGTTGAAGGCTGCGCGCATGGCGCGCACAACCTCCTCGCGCGGGAAGCCCATCTCAACCAGGTTGCTGACGGCGTTCTCGTACACGGCGCCGGTTGCTGCAAGCCGCGGCCGGGGGAGGGGGAGGCGGTCAGATCCCGGTTGGCGAGAGGCAAGCCACGACTCTCGTGCACAGCGACCCACCGAGCGTCGACGACGTGTCCGCAACCGACGGCGTGGCCGGGGCCGGGGCCGGGGCCGCAGCAGCAGCAGCAGCAGGAGCAGCGGGAGCGGCGGCGGCCGCAGGCGCAGGGGTGGCCGCAGGCGCAGGGGCGGCCACAGGCGCCGGAGTTGGTGCGGGAGCAGGCGCAGGCGTCGCGGCGGCTGACGAGGACGCTGCTGCGGCTGGCTTGGGCTGCGAGGGGGGGGGCGTGGGAGCGATCAGCCCCGCCCGGCTCTGTTGCGGGAACTGGCGGAGCCGCCCACCTTGGCGACCATGACGACCACAAAGTCCTTCTCGGTGATCTTCAGCTGCTCGATGGTCGAGGCATCCGCCAGGATCTTGCCTGCAGCCGGCAGGACAGGGTCAGCTCTGGCCGAGCCCTCAAGGCTGCAGCCTCTCGCCGCTCGCACCAGAGTGGATCAGCTTCTGGTCGCTGACAGGAAAGCCCTTCTCGGCGAAGATGGTGGTCTTGAGTTGGCCAACCTGGACACGCAGCCGTGCGTGCATTGCGTGGAGGAGTCGGTCGGCGGGGCGGCCGTGAGGGGGAAAAGAGTCAGCAGCAAGCCGGTCCAAGCCCGCGGCCGTCAGGCAGGGCCGGGGAGGCGGGCGACTCAGGGTCTGCGCGGAAGCGCTGCGACATGCGTCTACGCAGCAGGTCGGCGCTGCGCAGCAGCCCGCCGGCGCCGGCCGGGTCCGAGGCCTGTGCGGCCAGGCGCCGGCCAGGGTCGGCCGCCTGCCCTCGCTCTCGTCAAGATCGGCGCGCCAAGAGGCAGCACCCGCCGGGCCGACGGCGCCGCCAGGGTCACGGCGGCGGCTAAGAGCAGGAGCAGAGGGGGAGTTCAAGGCGCACCGTGTGCTCGGGCTCGACGTCGACCTGGAAGGTCTGCTGCTGCAGGGTCTTGATGGTCAGCTTCATGGCGCTCGCGGCTCTTGGCAGGCTTGGCTTCGCAGCGCGGCTGCTGCGGGCTGCGGGCCCTGAGGACGCGGCGCGGCGCGGCTTTGGCGTGGACGCCTCGGCGGCCGCCTGCCTCGCCGCATGCTGCCGCGACTGCTATCGGGCGGCCTGTCGGGCAGCCGGACCGCGCCTGCAGCCCCCGGAACTGCGGCCCCTGGCAGTGCGGTGTCGGCACAGGGTGCCACGGCGCCGTCCTCGGCCGGTGCGTCCGGCCAAGGCGCGGCGCAGACCCTGCCGCCGGACTTGCTTTTCGCATACATTGGCCTTGTTTGGCTGCTGCTGCAGGAGCAGGAGCGCTCGCTCGAGGCGACGTTCGCGGACTGGCGGCCGCCTGGCGCAGGATCTGCGTCGGCCTCGCCGGGCTCGGCCCCGGGCGCATCGCAGGCGAGCCGCGCGTCCGTCGGCAACCCGGCATCCTTCTGGCACGACCCACTGGGCCTGCGCGCGCTCATCAACAACGAGGACTCCAAGCGCCACCCCGCCGTTCGAGGCTACATCTCGTGGAAGACCAGGCTCATGGACGGGCTCCTCTCGTTCAACCACCTCAGCGCAGAAGGTGCGCTCACACGGAGCTGCTGCCCGGTGCCGCATGCGCCGCTGACCGCGGTCTAGAGCGCGCGGCCATCGCTGAGCTGTCCGAGTACGGCGTCTCGGTCGACGCCCTGTCCCAAAGCCTGCATTCAAGCATCCAAGCCATCGAGCTCAGAAAACAGAGCGCCACCGGCTCGCTGTCAAGCGTGGGCACGGACGCCAATGGCGACCCTATCATGGCCGCGCCCCAGATCCCAACGACCAAGGACACCTCGTACACCATCCTCTACAACCTGGTCTTCACGGCCCTCAAAAACGTCGTCGCCAAGACCAAGGAGCTCCGCTACGACGCCCGCCTGCGTGTTCTGCTGCGGCGCTTTTCGTATCTTGTCTTTGACGCGACCATGAGCGGCGCGTACCACGATGCGCGCGAGAAGCGCAAGATCAAGTGCCTGCTGCAGCAGGAGATCGAGCAAGGCGTTGCAGCCCAAATTTGGAGCGAAATCACCGGAGCAAAGACTGGGAGTGCCTCTGGCGCCCAAGGAAACGCCGAAAACGCCGCGGACTCGAAGCAGGTCGAGTCCCAGCACGCGCTGATGAGCTGGCAGGGCAAGCTCATCGCACTCGGCGCGGCGACGGTGGGCGGCGGCATCTTCATCGGAATCACGGGCGGTATGGCCGCCCCGCTGCTCTCCGCCGGCCTCGGATCGTTGTTTTCCTATGCAGGGATGACCGGCGCCATTGCCACGGGCATCGTCGAGGGCCTCGGCACAGCTGGCGGCGCCATGGCCATGGCCACGCTCTTTGGTATTACGGGCGGCAGCACAACAGGTTCGCATCCAGCTGCATGCCCCGCCCTTCTGATGGAATTCTGACGAGCTTTGCAACTGTCCCCCTGCCCGCCAGCCTACTCACTCAGCCGCCGCCTCAAGGACTTGCAGGACATGGATCTCAAGCTCGTGTTCGACCACCATCCGAGCCTGCATGTGGCCATCTGCGTCTCGGGCTTTCTTCTCTCTTCGGCTGACGTTACGGACCCTTGGACGCCGCTGCCTGTGTACACGCCCTTTTCACGCGTCGAGGCTCTGCAGTTCGAGACAGCATGCCTTCTTGAAGTGGGTACGTCGCTGTTCAAGTTCTGGGAGATGTACAACAAGGTCGAGCAGCTCCCGGCGTCCATCATCAACGCAACGCCCATTGGGATCCTGACAGTTGGCTCGCGGGCCGAAGCCGCAGATACTAACACAGCAAATGGGAGAACCAGCCTCCTCGGCGAAGACCGTGACGATCAGCCTGACAGCGAAAAGGGCGGCTCGAGCGCCATGGCAACAGGAGAAGCGCCATCCATTGTCATCACATCCTCGACAAAGTCCGATCTGCGAGGCCCTGGTGCACAAATGGCGTCGAGCCCTTTGCTGGCCCAAAGCCCGTCCCGCCCTCGCTCGCCGCTGTCCAACGTCCAAGGGTCGCCAAATATGTCGAGCCCGCGTTCGTCCCGCGCCGGAACCCCGCGAGGCGCCGACAGTCTGGCACGCTCGTCCACGGCGGCAATTCCCAAGCCCAGCATGCTCACATCGCTTGTGTCGGCAATCGCATGGCCTGTGTCCCTGCTGCAGAGCGGGTATATTGTCGACAGCCCGTGGGCGCTCGGCATGGACCGTGCGGTGCAGGCTGGCGTCATCCTCGCAAAGGAGATCCTGCTTGCTCGCTTGCGCGGCCATCGGCCCGTGACGCTCGTCGGGTTCTCGCTCGGCGCACTCACCATCTTCCGCGCGCTGCTCGAGCTCGCGCGCGCTGGCGAGGCGGGCAACTCGGACGCCTACGCAATCGTCGACTCGGTGTATTTTCTGGGCATGCCCGCGCCAAACGACCCGGCCGACTGGATCCGCGTCGCGTCGGTCATCAACGGGCGCTGGGTCAATGCATACGCACCGAACGACTGGATGCTGCAGTTTCTGTACCGCTCGTCAAGCAACACCGACTTTCCACTTGCAGGTCTCGCTCCTGTTCCGCCGTACCACGGAGTCTCGTCGGAGCAGCGTGCCAAGCAGCCGTCGGCCAGCTCTTCGCGTGGCAAGAGCCCGACACGCAGCGCGAGCATCCTGACAGCGCCGCTGACACTGACCGCTGAGATGGACCCCAACGAGGCCCGCGAGGCCGAGGCGCGACTGCGCGACGCCAAGTGGGTCGAAAATGTCGACGTCTCGAGCATCGTCGAGCACCACTTGCACTACCTCGAGCGCTGCCAAGAAATCCTCGACTTTGTTGGCTTTGAGCAGACGGGAGTGTCGGTCGAGACGCCAATGGTGCACAGCGCCAATCTTCGCGGCAGCGTCGCCGGCTCGCCGTCGCCGGGCTCGCACCCACTGACACTTCCGCAAGAGGCCGGCGGTGCGGATCCGTCCGGCTGCGCCGGCGCCGACGGCGGCAGCCGCACAGATCTGGCGAATCCGCAGCCCGAGTCTAACGAGGTTCTATTCGAGAACCCGTTCGCTGAGGAGGACGTTGTCGTGCGCGGCATCCACGCCAGTGGGCTGCTGGCTGCCGACGATCCTGACCACGACCATGACCGCGACAACGGCGCCGTGTGGACACGCCAGGGCGTCACGTTTGGCCGCATGCCCAAGGCAAGCACCGACACGAGCGATGCAGCCAACACCGCGCCGTCGGATGCGCAAGAGCAGCATGCGCAGCAAGTGCCACAGCCGTCGCAGGCACGGCCGTCGGTGACCAGCGACGAAGAGGTCACCGTTGCTGCGACCGCGCTTTCCTTGTCGGACGACCAGTGATGCACACTCGCAAATGAACTTGCGCAATATGTCTCATTGAACAATGTGGGGACAGTTGCGTCGCATGAGCGCGGGCGTTCGCGGCCAGCGCGTTTAGGGCTGGCAGCGGCCCATGAAGCGAGGATAGAGGCACACCTGACAATATGGAGCAAAAGCGTCAGCGGGGGCGATACGCAGCAGTCCAACATGTGGCCAGCTGACGCGGCGTACCTCGCGAACCGTGTAGCGGTCCAGAAGCCAGGCAAGCAGGCGCTCGACGCCGAGACCAAAGCCGCCGTGCTCGCAGGTGCCGTACTTGCGCTGATCAGTGAACCAGTAGTAAGGTGTCGGGTCAATGCCCTCGCGCTTGTAGCCCTCAAAGAGCTCATCCTGCACCATATCGTCGAGTCAGCAACCGAGTAGCGCACCGGACTCAGCCGCGCGCCGTGGCAGCAGGTCGCACCAGGTCCGAAATCCTCATGCTTCCGCCAACAACCTCGCCGACGCCAGGCATAAGCAGGTCGACGCTCTCGGTCAGGCGGCGGTCCTCGGGGCATTTCTTCATGTAGAAGCTCTTGACCTCGGCCGGGAAGCGGCACAGCAAGATGGGCTCGCCGATCGTGTCGGTCATGCGGCGCTCAGGGCCTTCTGGAATGTCGTCGCCAAACTCAAAGTCGGCCTCGCCGATCTTGACGTCGTTCTCGTCCTTGACGTCCTTCTTGATGCCGTGCTCGCGCAGCCATGCAATCGCATCGACGTAGTTCATGCGGCGGAACGGCTTCTTGGGTACCTTGAAGTTGGGGTTGAGTTCGGCAACAATCTTGGAGCCGACGGGGTGCGACATGATCGAGCCAATGACCGACACGACCTGAGCACGCCGCGTATTGGCACCAGTGTCAGCGGTAGGAGATGCACGGCCGCAGCGCGCTGCCACCCGCCAAGTCCCGCACCATGTCCTCCATCATGTCGAGCAGATCGTCAAAGGCGATGAACGCGAGCTCAACCTCGCAGTGAGTGAACTCGGACAGGTGGCGGCGTGTATGCGAGCGCTCGGCACGGAACGACTCAGTCAGGCAGTAGACGTCGCCGATCGAAGCCAGACAGGTTTCGAGGTACAGCTGCGACGACTGAGTGAGATATGCCTGTGCGCATTGATAAACCCGGTGTCAGCGATCGATCGTCTCGGAGCGGCCTGCGCAGCCCCGCGGCACCAAACACCTTCTCGCCGTAGTAGTCGAACTCGAACAGCGTCGATCCGCCCTCGACCTGGGTCTGCACCATCAGCGGCGGCGTGACCTCGGTCAGGTGGCGCGAGTCGAAGAAGTCACGGAAGCCCTTGAGCAGCAGCGCGCGCACGCGCAGCACCGACGAGGCCGTCTCGCCGCGGATGACGAGGTGGCGCTGGTCGAGCAGGATGTCTGGGCTTGATTCCTGGACGCATGCGTCGTTGTGGACGGGCGGCGTACTGATGAGCGGATGGCATACACCTTGTGACGGAGAGATGAGGCACTTGGAAACTTACAGCGTTGAGCTTGCTGCCAAAGGCGTCGTCGCCGCCCGGGGCCTTGCCGAGGACGGCCCAGTAGTCGGCGACGAGCTCGTGGCCACCGGGGGCCTGCAATCGGAGGCGCAGGCGGCGGCAGCAGCAGCAGCGGCAGCGGCGATAAGAGTGAGTGTGTCGACGACCCTCGGTTGCATGACAACGCTGGCTCATCCGACTCACCGACTTGCCCTCCGGCACGACCTTGATGGTGCCGTGGATCGTCACGGTCGACTCGACCGAGAGCGTGAGGGCATCGTAGGTGTGGCACTGCGTGCCGGGGGCGGACGTCAGCGTGCGGACCAGTGGCGGGCAGCCGGGCAGCGCAGCGAACCCACCTGCCGTCCCGTGAGCACGCACTGGATGTATCCCGAGCCATCGCGCAGCACAACGAACATCATGTCCTTGCCCTGCACACGCAGGCGGTGCACCCAGCCGGAGACCTTGACGCGGGCGCCGCGGTTATCGGTAGAGTCCCGAATGCGGATCTGCAGGCTCGACGCCGGCGGCAGGCGGCGGCAGACGGTGCGAGAAGCCAGGCGTCAGCGCACAAAGCGAGGCGCACATTCACGGGCAGAGGGTGCTCACCTTCTTGGCCACCGGCAGCGCCGGGTCCTCGCTCAGAACGATCTTCCTGGCCTCCTCGAGCTTGGCCTGCTCGGCAGCGGCGTTCAGGGCGGCCTCCTCCTTCTCGGCGGCCGAGCGCTCGGCGGCCTTCTGGGCCTTCTTGACGTTGGCCTCGTAGAGCTTGAGCGCCTTCTTGATGGCGGCCTTGGCGGCAGGCTGGTAGCCCTCGGCGACGTTCTTGCGCACAGCGAACTCGCCCGTGGCGCCACCGGCGGCCTCGAAGGCGCGCAGCAGCGTCCTGAAGGGCATCTTCTCGGTGCCGTTGCCCTCGACGTCGTGGCCCTGCAGCTCGCAGATCCAGAACTTGCGTCCCGCTGTCGGAGGCGGGAGCAGGCGGACACCGGCGGGGTGGTGCGGGCGTTGCCGCAGCCGGGGCGTATCAGCAGCAGCGGTCGCCCGCGCGCCGCTGCGGCAGGGCGGGGCACGCACACTCGCTCAGCGTCAGACTCGCTGCGGACTGCTCGAGCGACATGATCTCGGGGGCAGAGCGGGTTCGCCGCCTCGCTGTGTTTTGTGCGCCAAGCGGCGCACCACGACGCCGCCAAGTCACGTTTGTCACGAGCATTCATTCGGCGTGCAGTGAGCGAGTGGGTCAGGCGGGGCGACTGCAGCCCGCTGTTCATCCGGAGCGAGTCTTGGCCACGAGCGGCACATTGGCGTACTCCATGCAGAACTTGTCGATCGAGCGCGCCGTCAGCGCAACGCGGGTCATGAGCGCGCTCTTGTAGCGGTCACCCGTCTGCAGCGTCTTGACCGTCGCCCAGCGCGCGACGCGGAACGGCGACGTGACGATGCTCCACAGCGTGCGTAGGTACAGCCGCACGGCCATGCGCGACAGGTCAATCGTCGTCGAGATCGGATGCTCCCACATCTGACTGAGCGTGTGGGCGATCTCCTCGGCCGCGCTCTTGACCGGCGGCGGCGCTTCCTGGAGGCGCTCCGATGCCCAGCTCGTGGCGCGGTGGGTCATGTCCTGGCCCTGCTGGATCGCCTGGCTGGCGGTCTGCATGCCCTGCTGAGCAAGCTGCTTGACGCTTTCGTATGTCTTCTCGCCCGCCTGCTGCGCGTATTGCACGCCTTGCTGCGCCGTCTCGCGCACAACGTCCATGCCCTGCTGAACCGTGCTGCTGGCGCCTTCGTAGCCCTGCTTGGCCATTCCGCCCGCTGACTCGGCGCCAGACTGGGCATACTCGGCGGCCTTGTGCCCGCCTTCGCTGGCGGCGTGCGAAGCGCCTTCGGCCAGCTCGCTCAGGCTCGCTTGACCCTCCTGCTGTTGCTGCTGCGGCGGGGGTCGCGACTGGGGCTGCGGCTGCGGCGGGCGGTTGCCCTGCGGGTGATCTTGGTGGCTGCGGAGCTGGCCCTTGTAGTCCGGGCCGGATGTTGGACGCGCGGTCGTCTGGGCGGACATCTGGGGCGGCCGAGGCAGTCAGCACCGACCGTGCTCAGGGGCACTCGCACGCAGTCACCTCGGTGGGCTGCACGGTACGTTATCCGCTGGCGCTCAGAGCTTTTTAAAATGCGCCAAAGGCCGCACGGTTGACTCGCTTTGATTCTCACACGCGAGCATGGCGGCGATCCACATCAACCCGCTATCGAACCCAAAAGGTGCTGGCGGCCGGCGCTGAGAGCACGTGCGGCTGCGTGGGCAGCCGGCAGCGCTTGCACACACCCGCACGTGCGCGTGAATGCCGCGGGCGGCCCGGTGCGAGCAACTCACGCACCACGTCGCGTCCCGCTGACAACAACAGGCGTAAAGCTGGGATGCGAGCTCTGCGCAAAGCCAGCGTGAGGCGACAGTCGCACCGCGTGAAGCACCGGCCCAGGCATGGCCACCACATGGTGTGGCCGAGCTGACTTTGCGATGCAGATATATCCAGTGCGGCAGCTGCCGCGTGACGTACTATTGGTGAGCTGCTGTCCGAAAGAGATCTTTGCATCGCCGGCGCTGACGGTCCAGTGATGCTCAGCGACAAGGAGCACCAGAATATCGACTCACGCGGCATTCACGAGAAGATATGCCAGCTGCTGATCCCCTTGCGCACGCCCGTCGCCGTGCTTGGCTCCGAAGAGGAGCGCGCTCATCGAGAAAAGCAGACCAAGGCTCGGCAGGTGCGTGGCCCGACTGCGTATGAGGCCCGTGTGCGCTATCAACACACGGGTGTATCTCGCTGTTCTCAATTCCGCAGCTCCATTTGCTTCAAGTCACCAAAACCCAGGCGCACAAGTTACTGTTCGAGGGACAGGCAAGCATTCGGTCTTCAGCCATGACGGCGCAGCGATACTGACTGCTGCCGCCTGCTTCTGCTCAGTACGATCTCGCCATCCCCGCCGCATTGCAGGCCTTGCGCTTCTCCATGGATGTATCAGGCCCAAGCAGCATCGACCTTGTTCCATCATACTTGCTGCTTGGCGAGGCCAGCATTGGTACGCACCGCTTGGCGCTCACCATCGCGAACGAGCAGCTGACATCCAATGCCGCAGGCCTGAAGCAGTACAAGCAGGCAGAGGACTATCTCTCTCTCGCGAAATGGGCAATCCTCAAGGCAGAGCACTGCGAAAACCACGTGCGCTCGCAGCTGCATCGCAACTTTGGACTGCTGTATGCGTCGCAAGGCCGATTTGACAAGGCGCTCAGCCAGCTGGCGCTTGATGTGAGCCAAGCGCGCATCGTCGTGCCAAGCCTTAGCACGAGTTGCGGGCATCAGCACCTGACCGCGCCTTTGCATGCAGATATACTACATCTCTGTCGCAAAGAATCCCGAGGATATTGCAGTCACAGGAGGGTACTTTCAGCTCGGCACTGTCTTCCACAAGCAGAATCGCATCGACCATGCGACGGCCGTGTTCGACAAGATTGTGACCATATGGAAGGCTGTCCTGGAGACGCCCGACGTGCACCTAGGCGAGACTGATACCGCCGCGGCAGGCATAGCGGCTACCGCCCGATGTTGACGCGGATCGCACCAGATGCTGCGCAAAGTGCCGAGGCCGTGCAGATGCTCACGTCTATTCATGCATTCCGGTCCACCTACATGTCTTCGCCGACCGCTGCAAACGAGGTCCTCTACGCCCTCGCACAGGTGTACCACGCCGCGAACCAGATCGACAAGGCCAAGGAGTTTGCCACCAAGGCACTCGAGGGTGCGAGATTCTGCCGCATCTGACTGATAGCTGTAGTGCCCGCGCAAACTGACGGTGGTGCAGCATTTGAGGCATCACTCGGACGCGAGCATTCGCTGACCATCGAAGTCCGCAACTTCCTGCGAGGACTGCTTGGCGAGGTGATGGGAAATCGCAAGCCGCGAGCTCTGCATACCTGAACCACAGATAGATGAGACACTTTCGGATCCAGTCGCCGGAAGGACAAGGTTCTGCTAGTGTGGATTCCAAAATGCTCTAAATACACGCACTTCATCTTCTCATCATCGCGGCGCTTTGGCAGTGGTCAAATCCTTCTGCGCCACATCTGCCGAGTCTTCGGGCGACTTTGGCAGGCTGAGTTGCTCTGTATCTGTCGTCGGGCTCTCACGCGAAACATGGTGCGGCTTCGAGTGCAGCACTGGAACGATGCGCGGCGTCTTGGCTCTTGTCGTAGCGGTGGCAATGGTGGCGGGCTGCACGCCATATGCACGCTGTAAAAGAGCAACCCGATCTTGCTTCGTGGGGCGATCTGTGCTCGTGCGCTGGCTCGGCAGACTTGAATTGGATCCCATCTTGGTGAGAGAGCGCCGAGTATTCCGCGAATCTCGCCGTTCGGTAAACTCGAATGGATTGGTCTTGTCTCGAGTGTACCTGCCGTGATGCACCGGACCAGGCGCGACACCCGCAGGCATGCTCGGCTGTATGATTGCTATGGTGGATCTAGGTGTTGGGTGAGGGGACACGGTGTCATGCTGCGAATCTGGTTTCGGGCGTGCGAGAGTGGGGTCTGCTGCTTTGGATGTCAAGCTGGATGCAGCGTCAGAGTCACAACGTTTCTTCTTCTTCAGGCACTTTGACCTACTGCTGTGTTTCTTGAGGTACTGTTGCAGCTGAAGCCGCGTCCAGGCTGCCTTGAATAGGCTGCCGAGGCCTCGCGTAGAGCCCACTTGACTTGGGGTGCAGCCCGCCGACTGGGGCGATGGGAACAGTCGCCGCGGCTAATGATTGTGCTTGTGGGATCGTAGCAGTTGCAGCTTTTGGCGGCAATGAAGCTGCGACCCTGGGTGGGTGCTCGGCGAGAACCGGGTGTGCGACCTTGCTTGCCATAGCTCTCTCCTCAATGACCCTCTCTGAAACACTACCGGACGCAGATGCATCCTTGCGAGCCAAGAGCCTGGCGAGTCCATATCCCCATGAAAGACTGCCTCGTTTTGCCTGATCACGGCGATTGGCGATGCCGCTTGACCCACTTCGCATTGCAGGCTTTGAGTCCTTGCTTCGACTGCTCGCTTGCATGCCGAGGCTTGCCAACTGGGGATGGGCAGAGTCGACGGCTGCGGCATTTGATTGATCGCCTCGCCTGGCGGTGTCTGCGCGTAGCTCCGACTCAAGTGCGCTGTAGAGCGATTGCAGCTTGGAGGGCTCTTCGATCTTCTTTTCCTGCAACAGCGATCGCTGTAGCGACGAGATGGCCTCATATTGCTCGAGTAGCGCAGCAAGGTGCTGCATCTCGCCTGCTCTTTGCTTGAGGGCCGCAGATGCGAGCGTGTAGTTGAGATCCAGATCGAGATCTAGTCGGAGCTGCCGAAATTAGCTGTGCATTTTGGTGCTGTGCGGGCTCTTCTGCACTCATACGCACTGTCCATTTCGAGGTAGTGCATCTTTGTCTGCTGTTGCAGGAGCTGGCGTGAACGCTTGTCGACCGTGTTGGGGATGCTCTGCGGCAAGAGGTCAACGGCTCACGCAGATACTCGTTTTTGAGGCGAAGCATCGAACCTGATGTGCATCCTTGATCCTGTCGTCCAGTGTTTGCATTTGTCGAGCAATAGTTGCTTTGGATTCGATAGCTGCGCGCCGTACTTTTTGATGCTCGAGAACGGCTGCGTTTTCGCTCTCCAGCCGACGTTCAAGCTGCGAACGCTCAGTGGCGTCGAGGTTCTCGCCAAGGCGCCGTTGGATCGCCTTGACGCGAGCCTGAGTTTGAGAGATGTTGATTGTCGCTTCGGCTTCGGTTTCGTCGGCATCGAGCAGCCGGGTTCGCAGCTCAAGCTGCTCGGCGAACAGAATATCGAGTTTGCTTTGGATCTCGCTGATCGAGGCCGAATTTGGAGTTGAAGGAAGCTGAAGGGCGGCTTGTGCATGAGCTTGGCTCGGCTGCTCGCGCAAAACGTGCTGTGGGCGTGGCTGCTGTGTTCGTTGGTGTGGATTGGTATGCCGCGATGCGACCGAAATCGCCGCTTCCGCGTCTGAAGCTGAAACAACTGTCTTTCGATGCTGCGCTCGTGCTTCTACGCCTTTGATTGCTTCAATCTGATGGTTCAAGTCTGCGATCTCTTGATGAAGCAGGCTTGCTGCCTCGGAATTTGAATCCGGTTTGAGAATCACCTGCTGAGTTATCTACGAAGAATAGAGTCAGACTCGGACGGCTTTCGCGGCTGGCCGGCTTGAAACTCGGTCCACTAACCCGCGTTTTGATTGTGCGAGCGCGGCTGGCATACTTGATTGTGTTCATAGTCTCGTCAAAATGCAAAGATGACGGCGAGATGTTCGCAATCATGACCGTTCGGCAGTTCCCGCCGAGAGAATCCTGCACAGCTTGAGTTAGCCCACGCAGCGATCACGACGCGTTGGAGATGGCTCAAAGCTCGCCTTGAGCAGCCGAGTGAGCTTGCTGTCTCGATAGTTGACATACTTGTTCTTCTTTGCTGGATCCACGAGCGCATTGATGCAGTTTCCAAGCGCTAGCAGCGAGCGGTTGATGTTGGCGCCTTCGATCATTCTCATGCCGCGGTTCTGTACAATAACAACGACGATGAGCATGATCTTCGATGAACACAGTTGAAAAAGAACGGCCCACATTGGTCTCAGCAGCACGCTCTTTGCAAGAAGCGCGTCAGAGACAGCATGTGAATGAGGCAACTGCGCGAGTTCGCACCTGAGCCGGCAAGATCAATCATGGATAGCTTGGCAAAGCGCTGCATCCGCTGTCCCGACTGCGGGTCGGTCGTGCGGTATGTCACGTACACCTGGCCCAGAGTTGATGAGCGCTTTGCAACTCAATTTTCGGTGAGATCTGAAGCTGACCGACCTGCAACACCGCATGCGAGCGACTCGACACTTCGTTTGCGCCTGTCGCCTCCTGGCTGCGATTCTTGTTACCCTTGCGCAGAAGCGTCATCACCTCCTCGGGCGAGTGAACTGGCGCAATCGTGATGCCGGCAACGACCACGCCGCGCACGGCGTCTTCGCGCAGCTCCAGAATATCGGCCTTGCCCTGTGTTTTTAAGTTGCATCTGTGGTCAGTGTGGCTCGATGGACCAGTGCTTTGATCGGGCAGATCATGACACACGGAAAGCAGGTCGCGGATGTTCTCGTTGTAGATCTCCATGTACGACAGCACAACATCGTAGTTGCCTGCGCCGGCCTCGTTGTCGGTCGTTATCTTGGAGAACAGATCCGCCAGCGTCAACACCATGATTCCCGGGCTGGTCTCGTTGCCGAGCATCGTGTAAGTCTTGCCGGCGCCTGTGGCTCCGTACGCAAGGACGGTCGCGTTGAAGCCGTGCAGCACAGAGTCGATGAGGTGCCGGACGGTGTGGTCGAAGACGTGCGTCTGGCTCGCGGTTTCGTCAAAGACGCCGTCGAACCAAAAGAGCTTCTCGCGCTGTCGCTCCCGGCGCAAGACATCTTCGAGCGCGTCGTCGTTTGGATCCCACACGCTGACGGCCTTGGAGCAGCCGGGTCAGCTGCAGCGCGGGGTCCATTCGAGGAGCATTTGGACAGCAAGCGCACCTGGTCGCCATGCGCCTTGACGATGGCCGTGACGTGGTCGTTGGCCCGCTCGCGCTGCGTGAGCGGCCGGATGCGCACGGCCACCTGCCATGTGCCGCGTGCGTGCGGGAAGTCAGTCGCGCTCGTCGCGATGCGCTGGCGAGCGGGACCCACCATCAATCGCGCCATGGTCGACACGCCGCCCGCGCCGTGTGACCATGCCGGCGGCAGCTGCGGCGTGCAGTCCGGCTGGTCTGCGCGCGCAGACTCGCCTGCTGCAGCAGCAGCAGTGCTTGCATCGCCGTGCTCTTGCAGGGGCGGCCGAGACGCCGACGGTGCCACAAGCATGCATGCAAAGATGGGGATCGGGAAGGCAAGATGAACTGGAGGGATGACACACTTTGTTCATTGAACGGACGAGGATGCTCGATCAGGCCTTGACAAGTGTGGTGCCGCTGCTCGAGACGGCAGCCGACTTGGCAAGCGAGATGCTGAGGGCGTTGACCTTGACGCCCGAGAAGACGACGCCGCCGTCCGACGTGGCGCGCACGATGACCGAGAACTTGCCCGTGCGGGTCGGGATCGTCACGGTGCCGGCGACGGTACGGTTGTTGGCGGCAAAGCCCGGAAGCTGCTTGCCCGAGGCGTCGGCGTGTGTGAGCGAGTCGACCGTGGCGCCGTCAGAGTACTTGGTGGTGAGGTACACAAAGTCGAAGCCGGGCTCCGTGTCGATGAACATGTCGACCGTCATCCTGAAGGTTGCGTTGACCGGGGCCGTGAAGAACGTCTCGACCGAGCTGTCGAGGTCGTCCTTGTACGACGTGCCGTCGCCAAAGCGCCAGATGCTGCCGACGCGGTTGAAGCCGTCGGCCGCGGCCGTGCCAGCGACGTTGTAGACGCCGGTCGACTTGGAGACATCGCCGAGGACAAAGTCGCCCGAGGCGAGGTTGAAGCGGTCGGCATCGCTGGGCACAACGCGGATGGTGCGTGCCGTCCTGAGATAGACCTTGCCGTTCTTGGTGCCGACGATGCGGACCGTGTCGGTGCCGAGGCCGCTGCGGACGGCGCCGGTCGAGATGCGGATCTTCTTGCGGGTGTTGGCGGCGCCCGAGACGTCGACGCTCGAGATCTTGGTGACGCCGTCGGCCTTGTACAGGCTGATGTCATCGAAACCGCCGATCTCGGCGTCGAAGCCCGCGTTGCCGGCCGTCGCCTCGGTCGTCAGCGGCTCGGCAACAAAGTGCAGGCTGCTTTGGCCGGTCTTGGCGCCGATCTGCGCGAGCCTGTCGGCAATGCGGTCGAACTGCGAGTTGACCTTGGCGCCGGGCATGAT
>JADGIZ010000236.1:0-18650 GCA_027604665.1 Polyrhizophydium stewartii | reverse complement strand
CTCTTGTTCGCGCCGTTGCGCTCTCCTCCCCAGTTGGATGTCTCCTCATCCGTGTAGCCGGCCTACCTTCTCATTTCAGAAACAAACACGTTCATACACCGGCGCCAGTGATGCGCACGCCACACTATGCTCTCCCCTATCTTTAGTCACACCTTGCCCTGCCAACTCACGACCACCTCGCCTGACGGCTCCTTGCGGATGGTCCACACCCGCTCAAAGTACTGCACAAAGATGCTCTGTGACAGCACCGCCAGCAGGAACTCGTTGAAGCTCAGCCGGAAGGCAGCGTCCTGCTCTGCATCGCGCTTCTTGCCACTGCGCGCTGTGCTGGTCTGCGTGCGCGACAGCGTGCGGCCGCCTCGAGACACCGCCGACGAGCCGCCCGCGCCAGCCCCCGCCCCGCCAAGATCGCCGCCGAGATCTGCGTCGTCGCCCATAGCGCCGTTGCCGGTTGTAGGCAGCGCGCTCGCCGATCGCTTCATCCCGCCTGACGCCGGTGCCAGCGACCCGCCTGTGCCGCTGCCGCCGACACCGGCTCCTATGCTTGAGCCGCTCGCGCTGTCGCCTTTGTTGTTGCCCATCTGCAGCGCCGCGTTGAGGAACGAGCTGACGGCGCGCAGGTACGTTTCCTCCTCCTCATGCTTGCGAGCGCTCCTGCCGGGGCTGCCGTCTGCAGTGCCGTCGCCGCTGCCGCCACCGCCGGAAGCCGTGCCAGCCTGTCGTGATGTCTCGAGCATTTCGAGGAAGCTGTCCATGACCGCCTTGAGCTCGATCTTGCTCAAAACGCCGTCTCCGTCGAGATCGTGCAGGTCAAACAGGAACCGCAGCCGCGAGTGCAGCGGCTGCTTCATGACGGCATCGAGGACGTGCACCATGGCTGCCAGATCCACCACGAACCCGGGGTCCGTCGCGTCGCCGCCTGGTGCGCCGGACACGTTCGCGCCGCCAACGCTGCCGCCACCAGCGCCGGTGCCGCCTGCGCCGCCACCGCTTGCGCCTGATGCCAGCTGCCGAGCGGCGGCCGCGGATTCGGCCTGCCCGCGCTTCTGCCGCTGTACAAAGTTGTACTGGAACGAGCAGTAAAAGTAGATGCGGTCAATGAGCGCCATTCGCGGATCCTCGGCCGACTCGATCGCAGGCACAGTCACGCTGCTGCTGCCGCCGCCGTTCGATGACGAACTCGACACAGCCGACGTCAGGATGGACGGCGCCGCGGTCGGCCCGACGCTGCCCAGCGGCGTGGAAGGACGCGTCGATCTCTGCAGGTCGAGAGACGGTCCGCGGAGATCGGCGCCGAGCCGGCGCTGACCCATGTGGGGTGATGATATGCTGGCGCCCTGCGGCGGAAGCACTGGGGCGAGCGCGGGCGCAGCAGTCACCGGTCCCGCGGACGATGCGCGCTTGAGCGGCCAGCCCGTGTCCGTCTTGCTGAGATGCCACGGGCTTGCGACGCCCATGACCTTGCGGAAGTCGCCGAGGCTGATGCTCTTGATGCTCGGATCGCGCGCCGGCTGCAGCGACGAGCCCGGGGGCAGCGACGACGGCCGCGATCGCTGCGGTCTGGCGTACCGCCGCACGAGGCCCCACCCACCGAGCCCGGCCAGCAGCGCGCGCATGCCCTCCTCCTCGTGGCGACCCGCCTCGGCTGCCATTGCCGCCGATCCTGCTGGATCTTCCTCCTCCTCGCCGTGGATGAACTCGAGGCGCCGCACCTCCTCGTACACGGCAGACACCTCGTCAAACGAAAGCGCGACCTGCTCGCACAGCGTGCGCACCTGCGACTTGCGGTTCGTGTCCTCCATCTGGTGCACGACTCGGAGACGGTACCGCATGCGCAGCGACTCGATCGTCTCGCTCGTGATGAGCGGGCCGAGCACATTGCACGCCGTTGAGATCAGCAGGTCGTACAGCGGCGTGCCCGTTGCCGTCGAGATGTCCAGCTGCGTGTCGGGCGACGCGCCAGCAACGGGCGAGTCGAGCCCCGAGTCCGGCAGACCAAGCCGCGTGAAAAAGTCCTTGAGGATGGCAACAAAAATGTCGTCGTCCTTGCCCTTGAAAATCAGCTTTGGCTCGTTGATCTTGAGCGTCGCCATCGCAATCCAGAACAGAAACTTGGGTCCTTCGAGGAAAAAGTAGTCGAGCAGCTTGATGGCAACGGGTAGCGACACCGAGTTGAGGAACAAACACAGGAACCACGGCACAGAGAACGTCGACAGGTCCATGTACAGCTTGTCGAGGTGGGCCGCGAGCGCGGGCAGGTGCATCTCGACAAGCTGGCGGAACACGGCCTGGTCCACGACAGAGCCAACAAGCGTCTTGGTGTAATGATCCGGCAACATGCGCTCGACAATCATGCCTGCGGCGAGCTGCGCATCAGCTGAGGCCACAACGCAGTGGCTGCAAACCGCATGCACTCACACAGCATCCAAAACGCGTCTTCTTCGCGCAGATGCAGCAGCAGCACGGCCGAGATGATGTTGAGCGCCTGGGCATACCCGATGGCCGGGTTGCGCCACGAAAACGCCGTGAGCAGCCGCCGCAGCGCGTCGATGCCGAGTGCGCCTTGGTATGCCGGGTGCTCGGGCAGACTCCTGCGCACATCCTTCTCAATCTCCTCTGCAAACGGGCTGACGCGGTGCTGGTTGTCGGCAATCAGCTGCTGGTAGTACCCAGACTCGGGCTTGGAGTACCAAGCACCGGACACGAGCATCCAAAAGTCGCCGCGGAAGCGCTCCGGCACGCCCTGGGTGCGCAACAGCAGGTCTCGCAGCACGCGCATGTCCTTGACGATGCACACGTCGCGTCCGTGCGTGTCAAAGTACTCGCTCCACCGCGACAGCGCGAGCGGGTCGTTGTCCTTGAGCACGGGGCTCCCGCCGCGCTCCGTGTGCTGCACAAGAAACTTGAGCCCTGTTTTGAGCGGCTGCTGCGACGGTGTCTGCTTGACGACGGCATCTGCAAGCGGCGGCAGGAGCAGCGAGACCACCGAGCTCGACCGCGACGATCGCAGCACGTCAAACGAGGTGGGCGACTGCCCGCTGCCGGGAGCGCCGCTGCCAGGCGTCGTGGGCGAGGGAGACGCGGGCATGGCCGGCGCGATGCCGTTGCGTCCGCCAATCACGACATCGTCATCGAAGCGCCAGTCGACAGTCCGGATGCGCGATAGCAGGATCTCGGAAACGCGGTCACGGGTCTTGGTCGACGAAAACGCGAGCCAGAACTCGCCGCGGTTCTTGGTCGACACGACGAGGTATCCCGAGAGCGAGAACGACAGCAGCTTTCCTGCGACTGGCAGCGCTGTTGCAGGCTGCTTCTTGATCGAGACAATGTGCGGGTATGGGATGACGAAAATGACGTTTGGATCGTGCGGCGAATCAAACAGCATCGATGTGGAGATGGACGCGGACGACGCCGCGGCCGCTGCAGCCGCTGCATTCGCTCCCGCAGCCGCGCCTGCGGCAGCAGGGGACTGCGCCGCAAAGTTGGCAAAGTTTTGGGACAGATAGAGGTTGCCCGTGTGCGACGTGGTCGACGGCTTGTGGAAGTAGTAGCACGGCGTCTCCTCCATGGCGATGGTCTCGTGGTACGACAGCCGGAACAGGTTGCGGAACTCCATGTTCTTGTTCTGGGTGTCGAGATCGAGCAGCGAGTTTACCAGCGCTGTCTTGATGTGCGAGTACCGCACCACCATGTGCGACGACGCCGAGTGCATGCTCGACGTGGGCTGCATCAGGTGCGGCGGAAGTGGGCTCTTGTCAGGCGTTGCTGCAAGCAGCTTGTTGATTGTCGGCGAGTCGGTAAAGTCCTGCTCCTGGATGGCCTCGCCCAGATCGCCGTCGCCAACACCAAGATCGCCGGCCAAATGCGCGCCGCCGGCAACATCGACCTCGAGCCCATATGCCTCGCGCGAGCGGCCAATCAGCAGGCCGCCGCCCTTGTTGGAGCTGGAGATGGCCAGATCGCCGGTCATGTTGGAGCTGTTCTTGGAGAACATCTCCGAGGATGCCGACAGCGAGTTCTCGGCGCCTTTGATCAGGCGGTTCATGGCCGCGTTGCAGAGACTCGTCATGATCCGGAAGACTTCCTTGCGGTGAAAATAGAGAGAGAACGTGAACTACGAGCACACAGCGTCAGTAGCACGGAGGGGCTTGCACATACGCGGTACGCACTAACCATCTTGTCCTTTGTTCCCACTTGGATAGAATCTGGCACGAGCACACGCTTGGCGCCGACAAGCTCGAGCGAGCTGATGTCCTTGAAGGGAATGAGAATGGTGAAGTTGAACGGAAGCCCGGCGTCCTGATCTGCGGGCCCCGGCTGCCGCGTGCCGAAATAGTAGACTGTGTTGCGTCCGATGCAGAGCTGGCCGCGCGCCGACACGTTGTCTGTTGCCCAGTATGTACATGCATAGTCTGGCGATGAGGCGGTCGGATCGGGATCAGCAAATGCACTTCGTGCCCAGAGCCATTGCATGATATTGCGGCTTACAGCTGAGCAGCACGTCGTCGCTTGCGTTTGGGAAGATCTGGATAAGCTGTCTTTGGATGTCGAGCATCTTGGCCTTGGCGCCAGCAGCCTGGGGATCTGCCTCTGGCGTCAGCACGGCCAGCAGTGCCAAGCAAGTCTGTTTCCAAGCTCGTAATGCGCACCGCCGTACTCCTCGGTCATCTCCTCGAACTGGCGCAGCAGCAGTGAGTCGATCTGCTCGGCGGTTGTGTTTGGTTTGGCCGAGAGCGAGGCGGCGTCGATCTCGGCGAGCTGCGGCGGGCGAGAGAATCGGGGGGTGAGCCGGTGCAACACGGAAACGGCGCTTGCGTGCGATGCGCACCTTTAGGAACAGGTTGCGCTCGACCCAGTTCCAGTCCTGCGGCGGCGGCGGCGAGCGGGCGGGCCGGTGTGCGAACGGGCAGGCGGGTTTGTGGCGCTGCGGCGTGAGCGGCATGCTGCGGCGCGCGGCGAGGATGCGATGCGAGCAGGCAACTTTACGGGCCTGCATGCACGCTGGCGCGAGCCGCGCGAGAGGGCGACTACCCGCGAGGCACGGGAATGAGGGGGCAGGTTGGGCGTCGAGGCGATGCGATGGCCGGCTCACGGTGTGGATCTTCTCGAACGAGTCGTCGACAGCGACAACAAACTCGACCTTGCGGCTCAGGAAACGCAGCAGGATGCGGAAGTCGTAGTCCATGAGCGAGCGGCGGTATGCGGCGTCGGTGCTCGAGGGACCGCCAGGGCCTCCGGCCGCGGCGCCCGAGCCCGCGGCGCCGGCGGCCACGGCCGCGCCGAGCGACAGCGTGGTCGAGAATCCCGAGAGCAGCGAGCGCATGACGTTGGCGTCCTTCTTCTTGGACTGCAGCACAAAGTGGGTGTTGCCGGCGTGGTCCTGCCATGCAGCGGCGCCAGCCGGCAGCAGCGCGGCGTCGATGGGCTTGATGAACATGCTCGCGGATGCGGGCAGGCGCGAGCACTGGCGCTGGCGCTGGCGCTGGCGTGCGGGCAAGCCTCGGCGGTCGGGCTTTGCGGCAAGATCATGGCGGACGCGGCAGCGCCACCACCAGCGGGCCGGGCGTTCGCTGCGGGTTTGGGCGCCGGGGTGGGCCCGACGGCGCTGCCGATGCGCACGGTGCGCGAGACGGTGCGGCAGCCATCGCTGCTGAGCCCTGCCCGCATCTACCGCGCGGCAGGGGCCGTCGCGGACGCCGCCATGCGCGCCGTCGGCCTGCTCGGCTCCAGACCCGCCGACTCAAGCACCTGCGGCAGCCCGGGAGGCGAGGGGCCTGCCGGCGGCGACTCGTGGTCGAGCTTCTTTGCGACGTGGCAGTTTGTGTGCTCTCTGGCCATTGCGACGCTGTTCTTTGTCGTGCGGCTCGTGCGCTCGCTGTCGCAGGGCGGGCGGCCGTGGCCTCGTGCGGCCGTTGTTGCGGCGAGGGTCGCGCTGCTGGTCTGGATCGTGGGACTGCTCATCAACATCCTGCTCAACATGGGCTCGCTGCTCAACTCGGGCGGCGGCGTGCTTGCGGTTGTGACGCAGTCGGCCACCAGTGCGCCGGCTGCCGCGCCGCCCAAACCGCATCCGTCGCGCGATCCTCCCATCGTGGCCGAGGCCGTCGCGACGGCCGTCTCGAACGCGGCCGCCGTGGTCGCGTCGGTTGCGTCGGCCGCCGCGTCAGCCGCCGCGTCGGCCGTTGTGGGCATGGCAGCGCCGACCGGGTCGCCCACGCCGGAGTTCGCCTCCGAAGGCAGCGCCTCGTTTGTGGTTGCGGCGGACCGCATCGACGCCTTTGACTCGGACGAGCTGCCAGGCTGGGCACGGATCCTGGCGGACTCGTTCTTTGTCGACATCCTCGCATACGAGATCATCATGCGCATTTACCTGCTTCTGTATCCGAGCCCCAACGGCCGCGCGCCGCCGTACCACCACGGCTCGATCGACGGCGACTTCCTGTGGGCCGCGGTGCTGCACTACAGCGCATCGATCGACTTGCTGCCGTTTGTGCTCTTCAAGTGGCTCCAGATGGCGGCGCTGCTGTGCCACCTCGCGTCCAACATGATCGTGGACGATCCGGGCTGGAAGCGCATGTTTGATGGGATCCCGCGCGTCGTGCACTGGATGCGGCGCACGCACCTGTTGTGGTGCATCTTCATGGGCCGCGGCGCGCCGTGGCTGTTGTGGGTGCCCGACGCCATCTTGCTCGTTGCGGCGATGCTGTTCTACATTGGCGTCGAGACGGGGCTGGAGATGTCTCCGCGGCTCGTGGGACACGATGGCGATCTGCCGCTGGACGACATCGACGACGCCATGGGCGACGGCATCCAGGTCGCGACGGGGAATGCACGCGGCGTGCTTGCGATGCGGGAGCCTTCCGACGCGCTGGCGACGAGTCCCGCGATGGCAGCAGCGCAGCGCAACCAACTGCCGACGGCCGCCCAGGCCGAAAAGCTGTACCATGACTTCCTGACCTTCAGCGCGGCGCTGGGGAGCCAGGCGGGGGGAGGCCAGGCGCGTCGAGCGGACAGCGCGGGCGACGACGACGCGGACGAGGACTTTGACGACACGCCATGGTTGTCGGAGAACTCGGATGCGGCGGCTGCGGACGATGAGCCGACGCAGCGGCATCGCGGGCTCCGCCGGCGACGCTCGCCCCGACGCAGGGCACGCGCGGCGGAAGGCGGGTCCAGCGGCGAACAGGCGAGCGTAAGCTCGTCCCAGGCGGGCGACGCGGGTCGCTCGGACGACGATGCGGACGAGGACGATGTGCCGATCGAGGAGATCAACGACCTGCTCAAGGACGCATATGCCGCGGCGGGACGCAGCGACACGGACAGCGCGTTGGACGAGTCGTATCTGTGCCCGGACCGCATCTTCACGCGGCAGATGCGGCGCGCGGTGCTCTCAGGCGCGCCGGCTCTTCCGACCGCGGGCGGACCGCAGGCGGCCGGCGCGGGCACGCGGCGGCGGGCGTCGCTGCCGCCGCATCTGACGCTGTCGGCGCAGTCGCTGCCGCTGGCTGCGTCGGGATCGCCGCCCGGATCGCCGGCGTCGGCGTCTGGGTCCGGCACCGGGCGGCCCGGGTCGCCGGCGCGGGCGACGGCCGGCGCGCACGCACAGCGGCTCGCTTCGGCGGTGCGCGACGTGGCGGCGCGGGCCGAGCGGTTCCGGCGCGTGCTGGCGTCGCATGCTCCGGTCGCGCGGCTCGTGGACGCGCTGCTGGCGCGGCGCCGCGCCGACAACCAGCGCCGCAACGAGCGCGTGCTCAAGTGCGTCGTGTGCCGCGCGGCCATGCGCGACATCATCCTGCGCCCGTGCAACCACCTGTGCCTGTGCGACGGTGCGTCGCCCCGCCCGTCGCCGCCCCCGCTCGCCAATTGCCGCCGTGGGCTGACCGCCGCCCGTCACCGCAGGCTGCAAGACCGCCATGGGCCAGCGCGGCCTCGGCCGCTGCCCCGTGTGCTCGCGCGAGGTCGAGGGCACCGTCAAGATCTTCTGGAGCTGACCGCCTGGCGGGCGAGTGTGCGTGGGCGAGTGTGCGCGGGCGAGTGTGCGTGAGCGGACTCGGCAGACATGGCAACAGGCAGACTGGCATCTCTTTTTTTTTTTTCATTGACCGGGTTGGGGGCGACGGTGGGTGGCAGGTGGCAGGGCGACGGGGAACGGGGAGCGGGGAGGAGATGTAGGCCGAGCATGAAACTGCCTCGTCGACGGGAATACGACTCGGCAGCGATTAATCGGACCGTCGCTGTGGCAGCAGGACTGGAAGAAGCACGCAACACTGATCGTCCGCGGCTCCGCAGAAAGCCTGTGCGTGAAGCCAAAGGAAAGGTGAGGAAGCAGGCGCGGCGGTTTTCATTCGCGCTTCCTGAGGACGCCCCGCGCGCAGCCGCCCACTCTCGCTCGGCCGTCACGCCGGCAGCCTGAACTTCTTGCCGCGCATGACCCTGAGCACGGCGTCAGCGCACAGCGCAAGGCACACCGCACGCACACACGGCACACCCACTTTGTGAAATATACATAGAAAAAGTCGATGTAGATGATGGTCTGCACGACGCCGGCCGCGACCGAGATCCAGTCGTGCCAATTCGGGTCGGTCATGTACTTGTAGGCCCAGTTGAAGATGTAGAGGAAGCGGTAGCCGCCGAGCGCAAACATGTAGTGCGCCGTGATCGTCTCTGCCTCGCCCGTGCGTGAGAGCTGGAACAGCTGCGGCAGGCTGGCGACGGCCTCGAGGAAGATGGAAAAGGCCCACGGGATCTGCGCGGTGGCGGCGTCAGCGGTCAGCATCGGCTGGGCCTCGGCCGCAGCGCATCCCTGCGCCTCTGCAGCACGCAGCGCCGGCGCACCTCGACGTAGATGTTTCCGGCCGGATGCACGAGCACGGCGAGCACGAGGCAGGGAATGAGGAGGAACTCGATGCGGAAGGTGTCGAGGGCCGGGTCCCACGACGCCTTGAAGCGCACTTTCATGAGGTAGAGCACCAGAACCGACGTGGTGATAAAGAAGAGCTTCATGACCGTCAGATAGATGCTCTTGAAGTGCAGCATGAAGAGGTCCTCATAGCGGGTCAGGAACACAATGGAGTAGAGGAGCTGCGTCTTGAACGAGATGCCTGCGGGCAGCGGGCAGCGGGCAGCGGGCGGCAGCCATCAGACGGCAGGCGGCAGTACGGCAGCGGTGCGGGTCCGGCCGGCAGGCGTCAGCGGCGCGGCGGTGTGCGGCGCACGGGGGCTTCTCGCCGGTGCTCGCGGGTCCGGGCGGTGCGGCATTCGGCGGCGGCGGCCTCCACGCGGGCCGGCGGGGGCGGCGCACGCTGCGCGCGAGGACGCAGCAGCCGAGCAGCGCTGGACCGCACGGCACGGCCTCTGGCAGCACCGCGCCGCGTGCAGCAGGCGGCGGACGCCGCCGAGTCGTCGAGAGCCCGCGCGGGATCTTGCGCCGCAATCGCCTGCGGGCTCGTTGCGCGAGGCCGAGCCGCCGCTGCGGCTGCGGCCCCTGACAGGGTGGTGGGGGTGGGGTGTGGCCGGTGCGGCGGGCCCGGTGCGGACGCTCACCGGCGGCCGACCTGGTCGTGTAAATCTTGAGCAGCAGGATCAGGATGGACCCAAGATGCAGCAGGTCCGCGGCTATCTGAAAGATGTTCATCGCGAAGCGGCGGAAAGCCGAGGATCTCGCCGAAAAGGCTCTTCTCGTGCCACATTCGCCGCACGGACCGTCACGGCCGCCGCTCGAGGATCACATAATGGTTGTCGCGGTCGTACCCGCTCGCCGTGATGCTGCACATGCCCGTCGCAAGCGCAAGAGCATCCAGCTCGCCAGCAACAAACATGTGGTAATATCTGCAGGCGGATGCGGCCGTCAGCTCTGAGACAAGTGGGCCGCGCTGCTCGCGGCCAAGGCAGCATACTCACCGCTGGTAAACTTCATCGGGCGTCCTCTCTGCCGGCGCAGCAGATGCCGTGCCGTCGGCAGCCGGGCCTTCAGCGCCCGCTCCGCCTGCGGCGTAGATGCGCTTGGGCATCTTCCATGGCACAAACACATCCTGCTGGTCAAATTTGCGCCTGCTCTGGCTCTCCTGCTCAAGCGCCCACACAAAGATGAGCACGCTGCCTCCCGGCCGCACGATGCGCAGCAGCTCTGCGATGGCGTGCTGCCTCCGTTCGGGCGTCGCAAAGTGGTGAATGACTGCGATCGAGATGGCAAAGTCCTGCAAGTGGCCGGGATCAGCACACACGAAGCAGCGGCACGCACGCTGCGGAGACGCACAAACGCGGAAGAGCGGTAGGGCAGCATCAGGCCGTCGCAGATCATGGCGTCGAAGCCCCGCTCGCGGCAGATGCCGACCAGTTTGGCGCTCCTTTGGCGCGTGGTCAGCGGCCGCGGGCGGTGAGAGCAACAGCGCATTCGGTGCGCGCACCTGTCGGAGCCGAGCATCACGACGTCCGGGTTGACGCCCAGATACTTGCCATTGCCGCAGCCGACGTCGGCGCCCAGCGCGCCAAGGGGCTGCTCGCTGCGGCGGGTCAGCGCGCCGGCGTGCTCGCGGATGTTGCGGCGGCCGCGCACCGCAGGAACGAGTCGACGACGGGCCACGGCTTGTACCGCGTGGCGCTGAAGTGGTCTGCAATCAGGTCGTAGACGGCGTGCACGTGCTGCGCCTCGAGCTGCTCGGGCTGCTGCCCGGCCGCGGCCGCCGGCGTCGACATCCGAGAGAGGGGGCAAAGTCGCTCTTCCCGACATGTTTGCACCTGCGCTCGTCCGTGCCGCGGCCGCCGCCCGCCGCGCACCCGCCGCCCAGCTGCGCCGTGGCTCGTCCGCGGTGCGTGTCCGCCTGCCTCCCCCCGCCTGCGCACGCACACCCTACTCGCCCCGCTGCCGTCGTCTGCTCCTCGCGGACGTCTCCCCGCCCCCGCGCGATAAGGCGACAGCCTCCGACTCGGGCTGACAGGTGCACACCGCCAAACCGCCCGTCGGCGACGCATGCCCGCGCCGGCACACCCCTCGACCACGCCGCCGCCGCCTCCGGCACGCCGCCCGCCCCGCAGTCGTCCGACTTTGTCAAGATTGTCGAGGTCGGCCCGCGCGACGGCCTCCAGAACGAAAAGACGATCGTGCCCACGGCCACCAAGCTCGAGCTGATCACGCGACTGGTGGCATCGGGCCTGCCCGTGGTCGAGGCGACGTCGTTTGTGTCGCCCAAGTGGGTGCCGCAGATGGCCGACTCGCGCGACCTGTACAGCCAGATCCCAAAGACGCCCGGCGTCTCGTTCCCCGTGCTGGTGCCCAACACCAAGGGCCTCGAGTCGGCCCTCGAGGTCGGTGTCGAGGAGATTGCCGTGTTTGGCGCCGCCTCCGAGTCCTTCTCGCAAAAGAACATCAACTGCTCCATCGACGAGTCGCTCAAGCGCTTCAAGCTGGTGGTCGACGCCGCACTCGCAAAGAACATCCGCGTGCGTGGCTACGTGTCCACCATCGTCGGCTGCCCATACGAGGGCGACATTGCGCCTGCTGCCGTCGCAAAGGTCGCCAAGCAGCTCTTTGACATGGGCTGCTACGAGATCTCGCTTGGCGACACGATCGGCGTCGGTGCGTCCCGCCCAACAATGCCGGCTGATGTCTACTGCAATGCCCGCAAGACATACTGACTAGTGCACACTCTCGCGCAGCCACGCCCAACAAGATCGCAAAGGTCATTGACGCCGTGTCCCAGGTCGTGCCCATGGACAAGCTGGCGATGCACTGCCACGACACATACGGCCAGGCCATCGCCAACATCCTGACGTCGCTCAACAAGGGCATCCGTGTTGTTGACAGCTCCGTCGCGGGCCTCGGCGGCTGCCCGTATGCCAAAGGCGCCACGGGCAACGTCGCGACAGAGGACGTGGTGTATCTGCTGCACGGCCTTGGCATGCGCACCGGCATCGATCTGACCGCTCTCGCCCGCACGGGCCAGTTCATTTCGCACAAGCTCAACCGGCCCAACGGATCCAAGACCGGCCAGGCCATTGTCAACAAGCTCGGCGGCGAGTAAGCTCTCCGGTGTGCCAATGAATGAATCCCGCTCGCGAAGAAGGGGAGCCAACGCAGTCGAAAGTTTCATTGAGCATCGTCGTCAGCACTCGGCTGTGCCAAAGAACATCAGGGCGGGCAGGCGGGATAAACGGGGCTGCAGGTGCTGCGCGGCTACTTGACGTTGGCCAGCCACTTGTACAGCAGCGAGCTTCGTCGGAGCGTGGGCTGCTGCTCGAGACAGAACAGCGCATCCTTGAGCATGATGCGCTTGGACGCGCGCTGGATCGTGGCCGCCCGCTGCGCCGTCGAGCCACCAAACGGCAGCGAGCTGTCGGGTACAATGCCGCCGCCAGCCGCCGCCGCGAGAGCCGCCACAGCAGACGCCGCTGCAGCACCCATCGCCACGGCGGATCCGTCGGCGCCGCCTGCTCCAGCATCGGCGCCATCGCCGCCAGCCGCAGATCCAGGCAGAGCGGAGCCGTCCGGCGCTGAGTTGGGCAGCGGGGCATTGAAGCCAGGCAACACCAGGCCCGTGGTTGCCCCCGCTGCGCCTCCTGTGCCGCCACCGCCGAGGCTCGCCGACACAACTCGGAGCGCCGACCCGTCCGACCGCGCGCCGGCTCCGGTGCCAGCCGCGCCGGCACCGCCCGGGCCGCCTGCGTTCGGAAGCATCCAGCTGCGTAGCTGTCCGCCAACGGCAAGCATCGCCGTCTTGTTGATGTTCTTGTTGCGCACGGCCTCGGGCAGATCACGCTTCGAGATGCGCTTCGCAGGCTTCTTCTTGTCCTTGTCCTTGTCCTTATCCTTGGCGTCGGGCTTGCTCCCAGACATCTCGACGTCCTTGTCCTTGGACGGCAAGCCGCTGCTTGCGGTGGAGCCTGCGGCAGCACCGGCAGGACCAGCGGCAGAAGCAGCGGCAGAGCCCTGTGCAGATGCAGATCCAGCCGCAGAATCGGTGGCAGTTGCACTCGGCCCTGATGCGCTGGCAGTCGCATCGCCAGGACCAGCAGCAGAGGCACCAGTCGCAGATGCGCCAGCAGCTCCCGACGCAGATGCCGCGCCAGATGCAGGCTGACCAGCGGCCGCGGCGTCGGTCTTGGTGCTCTGTGCGAGCGCACTTGCAGCCGCCCCGGCCGCAGCGGCGGCAGCAGCAGCAGAGATGTCGCCCGCAGCCGCGCCATCACCGTTTTCGTCATTTTCAGTGTCGACAATCGGCGGGCCGAGCAGCTCAAAGAGGCGATCCTCGTCCTCGCGGTGCTTGTTCTCAATGGCAACAAGCTGCGACTTGACGTCGTCCATGGGAACAACGTCGAGCGTCACGTTCTCGGAGACCTTTCCGCGTTCGTGAACAATAAACTCTTCAATGTCTGCGCCGGACCGGTGCTGCGAGATGGAGCGCATGTGGTGCAGCAGGTTCAAGATGTACGCGCGGGTCGCCTGCGACAGCAGCAAAGTGAATGCGGGCTCAGCCGTCATGCCCGAGCTGCGGGCTGAGCGCGACGACCCAACGTCAGCTGCCGCCAGATCAGCGAGAGCACCAGCGCACTCTGCAGACGGCTCACCAATCTCGATCACCATTTTCTCGAGGGTGCTGGGCGTCAGGAATGATTGGTCTGCCGTGGGGCGGTAGTTGGTCGCGGACTGGCCGGGGATCGCATCGGTCATGGCAATCTCTTCTTCTTGGAGATCGACGCCTGCATAGTTTGTGACATCCATCATGCCCTCGACGTCGAGCTTGTTGACGTCGACCTCCTGTTTGGGCTTTGGCGCCGGCGCACCGGGCGTCTGCAACATCGACTGGGGAGTGGTGAGCGACATGCCTGAGCGGTGGCCCGCGCCAGAGGTGCTTGCGGACGGCGGCACCAGCGTGATGGTCGGTGCTGTGTGGCGAGACCCGAGTTGGCAGTCAGAGCAAGATCCAGCGTAAACGCGGTAACAGACAGGCACTTACGCTGCCTGTACCATACGCCATCGCCCGAGTAGTACTGCGACTGGCCTGAGCCCAGCGAGATGCTTGGCGGCACTTTTGGCGTCTCTTGCTTTGGTCGCTTCAGCCTGCCGGGGTAGGTCGTTGGCGTCAGTTGAGGAACAAGATGAATGCGCAGTCAGCATAAGAATGCTGCCCACCCAGGCCCCATGGCGTCTCCCGCTCGCTTGAGCGAGCCGTCAGATCCGTTCGGCCCTCCCTGTTGCCCACAAAGAGATCAGAGCCAAAGTCAGCTTGCGCGGGTCAAGCACCCAGGGCCTGGCACAAGGCTTTTTTGAATGTGCATACCCGCAAGTTGCCCTGCGACGAGCCGTTCTGTTCGCCGCCGCCCGACTGCGCGCGCGAGTTGGGGATGAGGTTGGTTGTTTCCTCAACAAACTGCTGCTGGGTGATGGATCCGGACTGCGCGGCGCGGCAATCGGGGAGCGACAGTCAGCCATCAGCCTTTAAGAGGAGATATTCAACTATATGTGAGTTGGTCTGGGCTTATGCGGAGGCTTACTTGCAGCTGTGTGTAGACCTCCATGACCCGGAGATGGTGCTCCTCGGGCACTTTTTGCAGGAGCTTGGACAGGAATCCGTTCCTGGCAATCAGCTGCTGGTAATAGAGCGAAAGCCCCGAGTGGGATGTCCCCGATGACTGCGCTGTAGTGCCTGTCGCTTGGTTCCCCCGCGACGCAGGCTGGCCAGACGACGAGGGCGGCTTGGTCGTTGCGGTTGAGGAGGCTTGCTGCTGCTGTTGCTGCGGCTGCTGCTGTTGATGCTGCGGCTGCTGCTGCTGCTGCTGCTGTTGTTGCTGTTGCTGATGTTGCTGTTGCTGTTGCTGTTGCTGCTGTTGTTGCTGCTGGTGGTTGTGGTCGTCGTCAAAGAGGTCCTGCAGCTGGGCGAGGGCGTCGGCGGCGTGCGGGTCGTCCTCGTTGAGGTTGCCGTTGCCTCCAGTCGTGTGGCCGCCAGGGTGCGGGGCGTTGTGGTGCTGCTGGTCCGCAGACTCGAGCATTGTCAGGAACGACGTGTCCTCGTCGCTCATGGCTGCGCGGTGTGTGGGTGCGCGCGGGCGTGCGGGCGGAGACGGCGGGCGGGAGCGGGCGGCGGCTGGGTTGTGGTCGGACGGACGAGTGAGCCGGCCTTTGGCGGGGGATGCGGGCAGAGAGTCAGAAAAAAGACGTTTCCGCGACTCTGGCCATGGTCGAGCGGGTGAGTGCGGCTGGCCCGCTGCCTACTGCGCGCACGGTGCGGGCGGCACGGGGGGGGTGGTCGGTGCGGCGCCATTGCTGCGTGCGGCGCGTGCGATGCTGCGGCGACCTGACGCACTCGGGCCGCGCGCCGACGCAGGACGAGCTCGCGAAGCTGTCGTTTGGCGACCTGCTCACGGTCCAAAAGGCCGTGGGCCTCAAGAAGTTCAAGCGCATCTGGGACAACTCTGGCGCGGGCGGCAGGGTTGTGCAGGAGGATTCGGGGGCACGCCTACGCAAGCGTAAGATGCAGGAGGCAGAGGAGTCGGACGACGACGATGAGAGCCGCGATGGCGAGGACGCCAGCGAGGACGAGGACTCCGACGACAGCGGCGACGCAGAAGACGACGACGACGATGACAACGACAACGACGACGACGAACATGAGGACGAGGAAGATGACGAGCGCCAGATCCGCCGGTCCAAGACCGCGCCTGGAAAGGACAAGCCGGAGCGACCTGGGTTCCAGAAGAAGAAGCGCGAGAACAAAAACATGCAAGTGCGACGCCGGGCATCTGCCGTCTTGCGGGCCGAATGCTGACCTCTCTCTCTCTCTCTCTCTCTCTCTCTCTCTCTCTCTCTCTCACCGTGCGAATGCACAGGCCAATGGAAATATCGTCCAAGAAGCCGGTGAGCCGCAAGCGGCAGGTTGTCGAGGTTGTCAAAAAGGTGCGATGTCTGATGGCGGTGAGATGTGCGGGGTGGAGAGTCGCTGAACAGCGAGCGAATTGCAGGTAGCACGGGATCCGCGGTTCGAGTCGTACACGGGAAAACTCAACGAGGATCTCTTCAAGCGATCGTACGGCTTCATCAACAGCTACGAGGACGACGAGATTGAGATGCTCAAGAAGGAGATCAAGAAGGAAAAGGACGCTGAGCGCCGTGCGGAGCTTCAGGCAACCCTGACGAGCAAGGCAAGCGTTGCTCGAGAACGTGCTTGATGTGCGGGCATATTTGGCTGGTGGCTGACGTGTGCTTTTGTGCTGCTCACTTTACAGATCTCGCGCAAGAATGCGCGCGCCAACAAGGAAAAGGCACAGAACATCAAGCGTGAATGGCGCAAGTCCGAGAAAGAGCTTGTTGGCAAGGGCAAGAAGCCGTTCTTCCTCAAGAAATGTGAGTTTTGTTGTTGTCGACCGCCGCCGGGCGATCTTGCGATTGTCAGCGCGACGTTGACTCGGACGCAGCCGACTTCAAACGCATCGAGCTTGTGGACAAGTACAAGTCGCTTGTTGCCGGCGGCCAGGATCTCGACAAGGTGCTGGAGAAGCGCCGCAAGAAGAACGCGAGTCGCGAGCATCGCGGCATCCCGGCCAAGCGCCGCGTGCGCGACGAGCAATGAACAGGGCGTGCGGTGCACGGCTGCGAGCCCCGCGGCGTGCTTGCTTTGTTTTCGCGCAGGTTCATTTTGAAGAAGGTGCTGCTGCGGACGCGGGAGGCGGCGGACAGCATCATGGCCCTTGTTCGCAAATATGGATTCGAGAACGATAACATGTGCGAGCGTGTGCATGCATGGGAAATTGGGAAGTTCGCTCAGACGCGGCCGCCAAACGTCGACGACGCCTGGACTGCGGTGCTCGCGCTGTTGAGCGTCGACTTGGCGGGGTCCTCCTTGCGCAGCGCCGCGATGCCGTAGAAGGCGGTCGTCAGCGTCAGGAGCAGCGCCGAGACGATGAGCGACGACGTCGCCACGCGGGTCGAGAGCCACATGATGATGGAAAGGACCAGATAAAGGATCGCCTTGAACTGGTTGGCCTGGAAGAAGCGCGAGACGCGCTGCAGGTTCTCGTTCGCGCAGCAGGATGCGCAAAAGGGGACCTCGATCAGGAAGATCAGGCCAGCAAACACCCTTGCGTGCCGTGGCGGCCTTTTGTGTCAGCAGCGGTGATGCTTGGCTTCTCTGCAGCCAGGGTACCGGGCGGTCGGCGGCCGCCGCGCGCAGCGCTGCCGTGCGGCGGTCGCGGGACGGCGGGCCGCAAACAGGCGGGAGTGGGTGCGCCAGGGCGCAGCGGCCAGCCTCAGCAGGCTCGCACGCCAGGGCTTGCGGGCCGCCCTCGCGCGGAGGCCGCTGTTGGCGCCGTGTTGTCCGGGTATGATCACGCCCGCCGAGGCGGCGACAGCGGCAGTGACAGCGACAGCGACAGGAGGCGTCTGAGGCGCGGGGCCGCAGCGAGGAGCACGGGACTGCAGCCGCTCTGGGCGACTCACCATCCGAGGATGCTGAAGATGATGAGCGTCGAGATCAGGTTGAAGAAGCCAAAGATGACCAGGCCTGGGCGCGCAGGGGCGGGTGCGGTGGGCCAGGCGGACGGCCGCCGCGTCAGCGCAGGCGGCCAGAGGGGCGACAGTGCGGGCGGCGGGACGCACAGACAAAGGCGAGCAGGGCCGAGAACTGGCCGTAGATGGCGCAGCGGCCAGACTTGAGGTCGTCGATGATGGACATTGCGGGCGGCGGGTGTTGCGGCAAGCGCTTGATCGGCGGGTCTGGTTTCCAGACGCGCGAGCTGCATATGGGCGCGCATGGAAGGGCAGATCTGCGAAATGGCAAAGACACCCGGGCCACAGGCTCAGCGCGGCACGACCGGGTGCCGCGAGGGCGATCTGCCATGGGACGGGGAGACCGGCACTGGCCCGTGCGGCCATGCGCGCTGCCGGCGTGGTCTCGGGCGCTGCCCTGTGCTGCCCCACCTCGTTCATTGGTATCTGGTGCTTTGGGGGGCCATGGCGGACGCAGGGGACAGCGTAAGCGGCGATGGGCCGCCACCGCGCGCGCATGGCCCCCTCCTCGTGCGCGCGGCTGCGGGGGCGGGGCAGCCGCGGCCGCGGCCGCCATGCCGCCCGCGGCGCTTGCGGCCGCGCTGCCGGCGGACCTGACGCTGTGGGTCGATCCGTTCTTCGTGGCGTACCGCCAGGGCGAGCACGGCTTTGTGCTGCCGCTGTGGGACCCGCACGGCCAGCACAAGCTGCCGGCGCACGCCCACGCCCACCACGCGCACCACGCCGCGCTGTCCCACAGCCACCCGGCCGCGCAGCACCCGCACGCGCTGGCGCACCACGGCCTGCAGGCGCTGTCGGCGCTCGGCAGCCCCGGCGCGGCCGCGTCCGCCGCAGCAGCGTCGCCGCCGCTGGCGCTGGTCGGCCGCAAGTCGCCGCCCGTGTCGATCAAGCCGCCGTCGCCCAAGAACAGAACCTCGTCCGTCACATCGACCCTGTCGTCCTCGGCCTCTTTGTCGTCGGCGTCGCTGGCGTCGTCGGCGTCGTCGTCGGCTGCGTCGTCGGCCGCCGCGTCGCCGTCGCCGTCGCCGTCGCCGCCGCTGGCCGTCGCCGCCGCGCCGTTCCCGCACAAGGCGCTGGGCGTCGACGGCGCAATGCACCACCATCACACCTTTGTGCTCGCCGCATGAGCGGCCCCGCCATGGCGCCCCCCGCC
>JADGIZ010000235.1:0-18654 GCA_027604665.1 Polyrhizophydium stewartii | reverse complement strand
CGCCCGGACCACCCACCCGCCACAACAATGCCCTGGATCGCCGTCTGCGACTCCAGCAGTCGCGCGCCGCCGGGCAGCGGCCCGCCCATCTGGCGCCGGAACGCGCGGATGTTGGCCTGCAGCCGCCCCTGCAGCTCGCGCCAGTGCTCGGCCACGTACTCGTGCGCCACGCGGATCGCCGCAAGGCTGTGGAACGACATCATCGTCGAGTAAATCACCGGCCGCCCGTAGTTGACAAGAAACTCCACCAGCGTCGCCGTCCCAATCACCACCGCTGCGCTCCGCGCTCCGCGTCAGCCGCCGCTCAATGGCCACGCGCACCTCGCCTGCCCACCGCCGCTCACCGCCGTGCGCTCCCATCGCCTTGCCAAACGTGTGCAGCCGCACGTACACGTCGTCGTCCGCCCCAAGGTGGTGCACAAGCCCCGCCCCGCGCTCGCCGATCACGCCCGTCGAGTGCGCCTGCCCTTTCCGTATCAGCTCGCTCTGCGGCTCACCCGCACCGCCAGGCATCCGCCATGCCTCCCACCCACCTCGTCCACAACCAGGTTCACCCGCCCGCCGTGCTCGCGTGCCAGCTGCGCCAGCTCCGCAATCGGCGCCATGTCGCCGTCCATCGAGTACACCGCCTCGACCGCAACCAGCACGCACGCGTCCGCCGCCGCAGTCGCAAGGAACCGCGCCACCTGTGCTCGCACGTCCCCAACGTCGTTGTGCCGGAACGGCGCCGCCTGCCCAAACCGACGCATCCGCAGTCCGTCGTGCACCGATGCGTGGATCAGCTCGTCATACAGAACAAGATCGCCGCGCTGCGGCAGCGCCGAGAACAGCGCCAGATTCGCATCGTAGCCAGAGTTGAACAGCAGCGCGCGCCGCTCGCCCGGCGCTGCCGCCGACGCCGGCCGCGATGCCCCCGTCGGCTCCGATCCAGGTTCGCTTGGCCCGCAGTAGTGCGCGGCGAGCATGCTCTCGAGCGCGACGGCCTCGACAGAGTTGCCCGTCAGCAGCCGCGACCCGGTCGATCCGACCTTGCTGGTGCCGCCGCCGCCGCCATTGCCGCGAGTGGCCTTGCCGTCGCCGCCTGCGCCGGCGGCCGCGGCGCCCGACAGCGCCGCACGCAGCCGCGACTGCACGTCGCCGTTGCGCGCCAGCCCGAGGTAGTCGTTGGACGAGAAGTCCGCCAGCCCGTCCGCCTCAGACACAAGCGGCGTCACTGCGATCGACCGCATCAGGCCCGCTTGCTGCCGCCGCGCGAGCAGCGCCTGCAGCCTGCCCTCCAGCGTCACGCTCCCGAGCCCGTCGCTCGGCCGCATGCACTCGTGCGCGGGCAAGCCGGGCGCACGCCTGACTTCGGCCGGCCGACGCCGCGCCGCCAATCGTTTTCGCTCTTCCGCTCGCTCCCACCATGGCCCTTCGGCCGGCCGACCCCGTCTTCTGGGGCGACGCCCTCGCCCAGCTGCTGCAGACCCGCCCGGACCTGCTCGCAAGCGCACACCGCTCGCCGCTCTCCGTCCTCAGGCCCGGCCCAAACGTCCGCAGGCTCGATGCCGTCGCGGCCCACATACGCGCCGACCCCTCGGGCTTCGACGACGTTCACAGGCTCGTCCAGGACAAGGTGCAGCTCGTCCGGTTCACCAGCCCGTCGGTTGCCCCGCCCGCCCACGGGCTGCAAGCGCGCGGGCTGACCCCGTGCAGATCCTCGTCGCAGATCCCCCCGAGATCCAAACCGCTGCGTGCATCGTGCTGCACGCCCTGGTGCTGCGACCCGATGTCGCCGACGCTGTCTCATCGGGCCTCCAGGCCAGAATGCGCTCGGCTTCCAAGCCCGCCCGCCTCGCCGTTGCCATCTTCCTCGAGCACATGCTCGCCCAGATGCCGCCCGCCTCGCCGCCCGCGCCGGACACACCGCAGCCAGAGCTTGCCCTGCTCGACCGCCTCGTCCCAGATCTGCTCCTCTGCATCGAGTCCGATGGGTGCGAAGGCAGCGCACCTTGCTCGCCAAGTTTGCCTGTGCTGACGGCTCACCCTCCGCTGCTATGTCCTGCAAAGCACTATTGACGGTACCACCGGCCGGCCCACAAAGACTCGCCTCACATCCCTTGCGGCAGACGTCGTACTCGCCCACCTCCACGGCACCGCGTCTCGCCACCTCGCGACGACTACCGCGCCCGAGACTGCGGCAACGCTTGTTTCCGACGCTACTCCCTTGCACTCTGCCGCTCTTCAACTCGTCGAACTGCTCAAGCTGATTGCCAAGGTGCACTCCGTGATTGCCTGTGCATATCCGGCTCCGATGCTGACGCAAGTCGCACGCTCTCAGTTCAACACAGATAACCCGATGCGCGCGCCGTGCATAGACCAGCTGATCGAGATCATCGGCATTGGCGCTTCTCGGCAGCCAGAGTCCAATGGTTCGTGTCTTGTTTCGCGCGTTCATCTCTTCCCCTGTCTCACGCACTTGCACTCGTCGCCAGAGATGCTCGCGGCCACCATCAGGGTCGTCTGCAAGTCGCTCGTCACACGAGACACCATGCCCGATGCAAAGATTGTCAAGGCGCTCAAGAAAACCCTCGACAAGGTTGCTGCTTGTCGCTTTCAATCGTCGCATAGACGACATACCGGCTGCTGACGAATCATCCGGCTCAGGAACGAGATCTTCTTGTGCAGATGCTCAACACCTGCGGCGTGCTTGCCGTTCTGCCGCTCGCCCGCGCCACGGCCATTGCGACCCATCCAACCCTGCAACCACTGCTCTTGTCGCTCATCTCTGATGCCGTGCGTTTCTCGCTTCCACTCACACTCACTGGCTCACCCACTCACCGTCCCTGCACGTTATGGCGACTCCCGTCCGTGCTGACCGTCCATTTTTCGGAATTCAGGCACACCAACCAGAGTCTTCGCAGCTGCAGACCCTCGCGTTCGTGCTGCTGAGGCGCGTCCTAGCGCCTCTCGCGTCTAGCAGTGCGCAAGATGGCTCTGCAGCGTCCAAGGCCGCGCCACTGCAGCTCTCGACGATTCTTGACCCGCTCCTTGGTTTACTCAAGTCGGCTTCCGTGTCTCCCGCGGCGAAAGAGAAGGAATCAACGGTTCTCCATGGCATTGCTGGCGTCGTTGCCGAACTTGCTGTTGCGAACCCATCCGCCGTCCTCTCGGGCGTTTTTGAGCTCCTGTCGAACGACTCGGCCAATGTCAAGCGGAACGGGCTGGCAGTCGTGGGACACATTATTGAGATCCACAGGACGGCAATCGAGACGTCGCTTCATGCTCAGATGAGGTGTGTTTGCTCTGCGCAGCTTACGGCGTGCACGATGGCGGTATTGTAGTTGACAATTGACGGCCCTACCAATTGCAACAACCGCAGCCGCGTCCTCGGCGCCAAGCTGCTCGAGTGCCTCGCCGACGCCGACATGGAGCTTCGCAAGCAGGCGGTGTTTGTGTTTTCGCATCTCGGTATGGCGTCGCTTGAATATGAGCTGCATGTCGCGCCAGCGTGCTGGCTGGCTGACTATGCATTGGAACAGAGCCTGCGGAGGTGATCCCGCCGCTAGTGGCGCGGCTCATCAGCCGCAGCGAGCGAGAGCGGTCTGCTGCCGAAAGCGCGCTCGTGGCACTGCTCTCCACCCACAGGTCGGGGTCCGATGCGTTGATCTTGTTCATTGAGCATCTTCGGTAGGCATCCATCGCACAATGACTCGGCGCGAGATGATAAGATGGCTCACGCACGCGCGGTGCTTGGTGCCTTGAAGAGTCGTGGCCGACGGAAACGAGTTCTCGTGGCCGTGGTCGTTTGCATCGCCGGCGGACATGGCCCATCCACGGCCACTGCCGGTATTCCGGTCGCCCGGCGGGTCTGTCTCGGACTTACAGCTGCAGCAACAAGCGCGCGAGACGCTAGCAAGCGTCGACCGTATGATCCGTGTGCTGGCCAAGTTTGCTCGCGGTATGGACGCGGAGACGTCGGCAGCCGTGATGCCTGATCTGGCGATCAAGGTGTACAGCTGCCCCGGAGACCCGCTCCTTGTGCGTGTCATGAGCACAATGTCGACTGCACTTGCAGCTAGCCCGCTTGCATGTGCGCGTGTGCTGCGGATCTGCGTGCGCTTCATGTCACTCCAGCCAAGGTGTGCTCCGCCGGCCGGCTTGTGACGGGAGTTGCTGTGCATGGTAGCTGACGCAACCCTGTGAACAGGCTCACTGAGGAGCTCTCGGCAAGTGACGACAAGGAAGCAACACATGCGATGATATACGCCCGGCTGTGTCCTTTATTGATCCTCAAGACAATTCCGCTGACGGCTTTGCACAGCCTGGCGTCCTGGGACGAGTCCTCGGACAGCGACTCGGTCAAGTCTTGGGCAATACCAGATTTCGTCTCTGACGGCGATTTGGCCCGCCCGCCGGATGACGACGCAGATTGGGAGCTGCGCACTCAAGATGAGACACTCGGGCTGGCTATATCGCGAGAGGCTGCCTCGTCGCGCAGCCTCTTCACGCCTCTGCTCACCCGGCACCTCATCGCACACCTGCTCGTGCGCATCGAGTTCCCGCTCGATTTCGAAGAAGTGCAGAGACAGGCATGCGAGGTCCTCGCGCACCTGCCGGGCAGTCTCCTGGGGCCTCTCATATCGGCCAAACTCGACCGCATGGCCGCGTCGACGCACCTGCGAATCGTCACGCGATACCTGTACTGCGCCTGCAGGGCTGTCGAGTCTCACGGCACACACGGCCTCGCCGGCGACTTCCTGCGCAGCGTGGCTCCGCGCGTCATGTCCCTCGCTGTGTGGGAGCCGGAGCTAGCGTCGCCAGAGGTTCGGGCGAGGATTAGCTCCAGCGTCGTTGAAGCGTTTGAGGCGGCGACGGCCAAGATTCATGCATCGACGATCGAGTTCTTTGCCGGCGTCTTGTGCACCACGGCTGCGCATGTGGCTGCCGATCCCGCAAACGCGACGCAGAAACGCCCAACGGCTGCTGCACTGCGTATCAGCGAGATCACCACAGAAGACGATCACGATTCTCAGGGCGGCGCACTTGATGTTGCGACGCCAGAGGGACTGGTCGAGGCCATCTGCCTCTGCATCAACCCAGTGTCCACGCCGTCAAACCCACTGCTGGCGCGTGTCGAGGCAGGCACTGTGGCTCGCAGCAGAGTTGCCACAGTGCTGGCTAATGCCATGACCTCGGCCGCAAAGCTGCTCACGGGCCAAGAGGAAGAGCAGCAGCAGCAGCAGCAGCAGCAGCAGCAGCAGCAGCAGCAGCAGCGCAAGAAACCAGATACGGCTCCTGTCTCAGTCCTGCCGCACGAGATTCGCGCTCGAAAGGCAGCGGCGCTCTCGTGGCTTGTTCCGCGCTTAGTTCCCGCCATTGCGAGCGCAGTCACGCAGATCGCCTCCGACACCAGCACGGTTTCTCTGCACGAGATCCCGTGGGCAGCGCTCTTGCAGGTATTTCAACCCCTCGTATCTTCGACTCCAAACAAGCTTGCCAACTCTTGCACCTGCCGTGCGTCGCCAACGTCAATGCTGACTTTTTGCGTCGTCCTTGCTTACGACCTGCCTTTTGCACCAACTCTGGCAAATCAGACGCTCTTCCATCTGGTTTTCGACCTCGATGCCAAGGTGGCGCAGCGTGTGTTGCCCATCGATGCCATGCTCGACACGATCCCATCGGCTCTTGCATCGCCGCATCCGCGCGTGCGCCGCGAGGCGTTCAAGCTTGCTGCGGCAGTCTTCTCGATTGCGTCGGGCGTCAAGGCGGATCCTGTTCGCATCGTGCGCATTCGGCATGCCATGGTTCGCGCTGAAAAGTCCGAGAGCGACCCAGAGTGCAGAAAGCTGATGGCGCGACTCATCCCCATGCTTGAATGAGACTTGTTGCTTTTACCTGCCATCCCCTGATGCCTCCCACGCAAGTCAGCTCAGATCTTGCAGAAGAGCGCCACCGCTTGTTCATTCCTCTGGAACATCGATTCCTGCACGCTTGAGCGCCGCACGCGCATCGTCCTCAAAGGCCGCGCCGGCAGCAAGGCCGCGGCGGATCCACTCGTTCGCCTCGTCAACTGCTGCCTTGCCCGAGCACGCGTGGAGGCACAGACACAGCGCGGTGATGGCGTCGCCCAGGCGCGGGTCGTTAATCTGCAGCCATCCCGTCCCAGATGTTGCTTCGTCCCAAAATGCGCGCGCGGCGTGCTCGTCGCGTGAGCGCATGCATGCGTAGAGATAAGCCGAGCACACAACAGCGTTGATGGTCGGGTGTGCTGTTTCCTGATGCTGCCGAAGCGTCGACGAGAAGGGCTGCAGCGGCGACGAGGGCAGAGGCGAGGATCGACCGAATGCCGCGGTAGAGGTCGAAGATGCAGCAGTTGCGACCGCGGGGCCGGTGGCCCTGTTGGCAGGCGTTGCTGCAGTGCGTTTGAGTTTGCGTTGCGCATCGAGGTCCTCTTTGGCAGCCATGACGGCCTCTTGGATCAGCTCACGCGCGCGCAAGACCGCCAGCGGATCCGGCGTGAGCAGACCGCGCGTTGACCCCGCAATGAGACTCGAGAACATGAACGCATCGGCGCCTATACCCGTCTTGCGTGAAAGCTTGTACACGTCCAGCGCCGTCTTAAAGTCGCCACGCCGCGCGGCGCACTGGATCGCGGCCACAAACGCGCGGCGGTCGATCCGATGTATGGGCACATGGCGCAGCACCGTCTCGAACAGCCGCAGTCCTTCGGCAACCAGCTGCGTGCGGCGCCTGCGCGCGCCCAGGAACGTCATGATCGCCGTCATCATGGGCACCGCGAGCGGGTGCCTTGGCGCCGCAGCAAACGTCTGCCGTCCGGTCTGGATCAGCTGCCATAGCTCCTCGTCCGACTGCACGGCCAACAGTGCCAGCTGAATGATAATGGCCGAGAAGCGGTCGGCGGCGGCATGGTGCTGGCGGCCGTGTCCCTCGGCGGTTGCGGCATCGCTCTGCCGCAGCACGCTGGGCTTCATCTGTCTCCAGAGGTGCACTGCGGCTGCGGGCGATCCAGCCTGCGCCAGTGCGCGCGCCGACGATATCAGGACTTTGTCGTTGTCGCTGATCCCAAGCGCCTTCATGTCCACGAGGAGCTGCTGCGCCTCGGCAGTACGCCCTGCGCGGATCAGCGCCGGCACGAGCAGCGTAAAAATGTGCGGCTGCATGTCCCACCGCCTGTCGCTCTTGCACCGTGCAATCAGCTGCCACGCAACATCGAGCGCCTGATCCAGCTTCCCGTGCGCGACAAACGCCTTGACCATGCACGTGCGCACGATGCTGTTGGGCTGCAGCCCGTGTGCGACCATCTGGCTGAGCAGCGAGCACGCCTTGTCGAGGTTTCGCGTCGAAAAGTAGTCGATCAAGGCGCTGAACATGAACTGCGCCACGTCGCCGGCGGTCTTGGCCGCCCCTACGCGGCGGTGTGGCAATCTCTCTGCAAAGTCGTCCCGCGCAACCTTTGTGGTAAGCGACTTGGTCTTGCTCCCACGGCTGGTGCGGAGCTGCGACTGGATCAGCCGGCGCGCAAAGAACGTATCGAGCAGCCGCAAAGCCTCGTCCTCGCGCTGCAGCGCCAGAAGCGCCTTGATGGCCATCACATGCGCATGACTGCACTGCACGCCCGCGGTGCGCGCAGCGGTGGCTCGATACATGTCCAGCGCGCGCTCGGGTAGCCCTGCGCGGAGGTGCGCCCTCATCACCAGCGCCATCGCCTCGCTCGACAGCACGAAGCGGCATCTGCTGAACTCGTTGACGAGCTCCTCGATCAAGTCGATCCACGCACGGTCCGACCACAGAGACAGGAGCTTGTTGGCCAGCACCACGTCCGGCTTGCCGCGCAGCGACCGTGCCCACGACACGATCCGACCCGGGTGCGCCTTGGCAATGGCAAGGAACTCGTACACGTACGGCGATGCCCGCATGCGGTGCGTGCCAGACTGCCGAGCCTGGTGCTGCGCAGCCACGTCGACGCGGACCAGCTCGTGCAGCCAGGCTGGGGATGGCGACATGCCCGCCGCCTGCATCGCCGCATGCAGCTGCGGTCCAGCGAGCCGGTCGACGCTGTTTCCGCCAAGGCTGCTGGCGCGGTTGGCGAGAGTGTCGGGCATGTCACTCGGGAAGGGCACCAGGATCACGACAAAGGCAAGGTCGCAGATGGCGACGGTCTCGTCGAGTGCAGCCGATCTGGCATTCGGCGCCTTGGCGCTGTATGCCGCGATCGCCTCGAGTGCGACCGTCAGCGCCATTTTTGAGAGCGCCTTCAGCTGGATGTGAGTCGGGCTGCGTTGCGTCGCCGTCGCGGCTGCCAGGCACAGGCGGAGCATGGCCTGACGGTCCGCCGACGTGACGCTGTTGTGACCCTCTCCGCCTCGAGCAGCGTCCAGGAACAGCCGCCAGACGTCAAAGATCCGATCCACATCGGCGTTGGCGGGGTCAGCGAGGGCATCGCCGAGGGAGACCTCGCCGCCTGCGCTGTCCGATCGATGGTGCCTGTCGCCGACGGCGCCGTCAGCCGATGGAGACATCGACGCCTTGGAAAGAGCAGCGGACGACAGCGGCCGAGCCTGGTGCCAGGCTGTCGCACACGCCCGCGGTGCCGCGAGAGCCATGCCGCGCTGCAGGATGCTGCAACTGCGCAGAGGTGCGCCGTGATGTGCCGAGCGTGCCGAGGAGGTGGCAGCGGCACCAAGGGCAGCTGCCAGCAGCGAGGCGAGCCGCCGCGACAGCGGGCCGCTTTGGGCGAGCGGACGCACAACGGCCGGTGCTGCGGGCAGCCGGCACGCCTGGCGAGCCGCGGACAGTCGTTGCGCTATTCCGCGGGTGGCCCCGGGCGGCCGAGGTGCTGCAGACAACGGCTCCGGCGCGAGCGCATCGCGGGCGGCCGGCAGCGGGGCCGAGGGCCTCTCGCTTTGTTGCGGCATCCCGCGAGAACCTCGACGAGAAGCAAGAAAGTGGTGTATTCGGCGGCAACGGCTTCGCCGGAGCGCCAAGGATCGGGGTTCGCTGCCAGTCAATAGAGGCGGCAGGCTGGCGGGCAGACAGGAACGCTGCAGAGGTGGGCGGCGGCGGCGAGACACCGCCTTAGTGCTGGTGCGGGTTCTGCAGCACAATCAGAATGTACTCCTTGTCTGGATAGGCCTCTTGTCAGCCAGCGCCTCGATCGCCCACACACATCCCTGCAAGACCGCACCAGGGGCCACCATGATCTCGTGCTTCTTGGAGCGTATCCTGAGGAACGTCAGGTCGTTCTGCGCAGGTGCGAGTGGTCAGCACGAGAGGGGACAAGATGCGCATCTGGCCTCCCATTCGTCCGAGCTGCACCTGCGGATCCAGGTCGCGCACGACGCTGCGGGCCTTGGCCGTGAGCTGCGTGATCAGCGCCGAATACTGGATCGTCTTGTCGTGGTCAAGCGTTGTGCGGATCGGGATGCCCTCCATGTTGACGATCACGATGCCCTCGACGCCCTTGTGCGACGACAGGCGCTTGATTGTCTCTTCGACTTCGGACTGGAAGGCGATAGGAGCGGTGGCGGCCGTGCGGGCGGGCGGCGGTGGCGGCAGTTAATGGCGCAACCAGAGCAGAGCGCAACCGCAGCGGGCATGGTGCAGGCGTTGCGCCAGCCGGCGGCCACGCGCAGGCAGGTGCGTCGAGCAGTGGCAGCCGCCAGACAACAACGGCGTCGATGTCAGCGCGGTGTCGAGGGTCAGGCCGCTGCTTGCCGGGCAAGAGGGCTGCTGGCGGCCACGCAGCCGGGAGGGAATGGGCCTGGATGCAGCTCCCAACCGTCTGCACGGTGTCCACGCCCGCCTGGCTGCAAGGCAGCCCGTTGTCTGAGTGTCGCCACGCTCCAACGGACCATCCTTCCGGCAACCGGGCAAACTCGCACAACACGCTGCGAGTTTAATGCCAAAGAGCAGGCAACGTATCGGCGCAGATGCGAGATGCTGATGGAGAGAGATAGAAGAATGGCTTTCAAATAAGGGTCATGACTGGCGCTATGCTCGCGCAGATGTGTCAGTGGATGCAGGGTGACTTGGTGGTCGGGCACGCCTCAGGGAGGAGGAATCGGCTGGATCGGGAAAGCATAAGCAAGCCGCCCCAGCCCGAGCCCGAGCCCGTTGGCCATGCTGACCGAATTCTTGCGACCAGCGAGAGCGCGCGGGCTGGTGCGGGTATTCTCGTGGTCGTTGCTGCTGTTTTCAAAGTCGTGACTAGCGTCGTCGCTGCGGCTCTCGTCATCGCAGGATTCAAAGAGCCGCTCCGGTGTGCTCGAGCGGTCGCGTACAACCTCGTAGGCTGGAGAAACGCCGGCGGCACTGTCCTCGCGGCTGGACCCGAGATCGCTGCTACCGCTGTCGCACGCACTGTTGCTGGCGACGGGCAAGAGCTGGCGGAGGTGGAACAGAGGCAGGGTGGCTCCCACGCTGCTGCCAGTCGGCTGCGGATGCCCCATGTGCTGCTGCATGTCAAATGCCATCTGCAAAAACAAATGGGAGACGTTCAGCGGCGGGGCGTGGGCGGGGGTGCACGGTGCCATTTCCTGCGGCGTTTCCATTGTGACGGGCGTCGTCACTGGCAGGTTGACGGGCTCAAACTGGCTGTTCATGAGCGCCGCAGACAGGTTAGGAGCCGGCGTATTGACGTCGCCCTCAAACGGCCACATGTGGGTCTCGCCGCTCGAGCCTGCGGTGTCATGGACTCGCTCGAGCAGCCTGCGCCGAGCGGCCGAAACTGATGGGGACGTCGGCGCGCTGCCGCGACTGCAGCGATGGAAGGCCAAGGGCGGCGAGGATTGCGATGGATGCGACGAGCCAGCAGACCTAGTCCAGCCGTCAGATCCCCATCCAATCGCGCTGTCCTGACTGTTTGTCTCGTCGCAATCGCTGTTGTCGTCGTCGCGGCGGCGGCGGCCGTTCCTCGGGGGTCGGCGGACACGGTCTGCTGCCGGCTCGCCGTCAGCCTCGCCATCCGGGTCAGCGCCGGACCCAAAGGTGTTCTTATACGGCTTGCGGCCCGAGCCGATGCGCCGCGTTGACGGCTTGGCCGCCTTGATCTTGCCGCGAATGCGCATCCAGCGCGAGATCATGGACTTGTGCACGCCGTGGACGTGCGCGGCGTGGCCCTGCGTCGTCGCCTCGGCGCACCGGATGATGTCGAGCTTCTCCGCGGCCGAGTAGCTCAGGCGGCGCATGACTTTGCGACCGCTGCCGTCGTCGCGGCTGCGCGGGCGCTTGCGTTTGGCCTGCTGGTGGAGCGGCGTCTGCGGCGGCGGCTGCGCATCCCCCATCTCGTCCATCGGGCGGAGTTCGCGCTTGTCCTCCTGTCGCTGCAGCTGCTCGTGCTCCAGCTCGAGCGGCAGCGCGCGCAGCTGCGGGGTGCGAGGCGGTTCGGCTTCCTGCGTCATGGCCGGAACGTGCGGCGATGCGGTTGACGTCGAGCGGGGGCTTGTCTTGAATGCGAGCTGGCGTGTGGGCCGATCGCGGCAGCAAGTGGGTCGAGCAGGCGTGCCCGGGCGCGGGGCGTCACGGAGAGAGGCGGCGGGCGCCTCTTGAGGGCAGGCGGCAGGGCGGCTTATATAGGTGTGCTCTCGCACGAGCTGTCAAGCAACGCGGCCGCGGCGTGGCGTGCGCGGAGGGCCTGTTGACAGCCATCGTCCTCGACCCGCAGCCACGAGCTCGGAGCCAATGCCTGCGGTCGTCCGGCTCGTGCCGGCGACATCGAGCTGACCTGAGGATGTGCGATTGCCTCGATTCTCCAGAGTCTCACGGAATCCCGACCAACACGCACACGCGGGCCGCGCCAATCCAGCGCCATCATGCCGCTGCTCTCCATCGAGCCGCCGTATCTGCACTTTCCCTTCAGCGCCATCTCAACGCACGCCAGCATCCCTGCGGATGGCGGCATTCCGGATCGCGGAGCATCGCCAACGCAGCCTGGCGCATCGGCGCCTGACCAAGCGACGCCAGCGCTGCCCGTGCCGCTCATCTCGGTCCTCAGCCCAGACCTTGGCAATGCCGACCCATCAGTTGTGCCCCAAGAGCATCCCAGCGCTGCTGCACACACTCCTGCGGTCATGCTGCCGAATCCACATGCCTCGGCAGGTACCGACGACCGCCGCGACGACACGGCAACACGCGCGCCGGTCGCCGTCGTCTTTACGAAAACGCTGAGGGTGCGGAACACGAGCACCGAGCGCACGCGGCTGCAGTTTCGCGGGCCACCGCCAGACTCTGGCTTTCACATCGTCACGCACAAGCGCGGATACATCTATCCAGGCGAGTGCGAGACCGTCGAGATCGAGTTCAGCCCGGGGTCGTGGGAGCATGTGCAGGAGATCCTGCTTGTCAGCTCCAGCATCGCACCGACCATTCCTGTGCAGCTGCATGGTGAGAGCCTTCGCTTGCGACACACGCGCAGAACAGAGACGGATGCAAATACTGACGCCTGCCTTATCGTCCGCATGCGCAGGGTTCCCCGCCTTGCTCGACCTTCGCATCCCGCAGCATTTAGCGTTTGGCCGACAGTCGCTACACCAAAAATGCAGCAAGACGATAATGCTGCCCAACAGCACCGGCGTCGACTTTGAATTCCAGATCAGCGTCGCGGAAGAGCAGCCGTTTAACTGCTTCTCCGTCTGGCCGCGGGAAGGTGGGTATCTGTCCTTTTCGGCCCAACCAAGCCGAGTTTCGGATGATGCGCAATCTGACCACCTCGTCAGGCGTGCTTAGAGCCAACTCGGTAACTCCCGTCACCGTTTCGTTCATGCCTCTGACCCTCTGTCACGCACACATTGTCTTTACGCTGTCGACGTCTCAGTTTGGATTCGTGTCGCTGCAGTGCCAGGCGCGCGGAAGCGGCGTTTTGCTTCCGCCAAAGCATCCTGCTCCACTGCAGTGGCTCGAGCCCGCGATGCACGACATCACAGAAAATCAGGCGGGCGATTCTGGATTTGAATATCCTCCAAGCAGCCCTCGGCGAGGGCTCTTGGTATCCACGGATGCACACACGAGCCCGAGCGCAGAATTCATTTCGGGGCCGGAGCAGACTCTTGTTACTGCCAACAAGTCTGGCGAGAAAGTCATGCATGCCGGCGTGTTGCAGTCGTCCCCGCGCCGAAAATGTGACGAGGCAATCCGCCGAGATCAAGGCATCAGCACACAAAAGCCAAACCTCTTTGAAGAGCAACTGCGCGCGCGAGTTGCGTCTCGCTTGCATTACAGCATCGCCTCTTTGCGCCTGCTGCGGTGCTGACAAGCACGATTGCAGGAAGAGCTCCAGCGGCGCAAGGATCTGTGCCGTTTTGTATGCATTGGCGAGGAGCTGGATCGCGCAGTTGGGATGCCGTGCTCGGAGAGTCTCGGTGCAGATGCCATCGCTGCGGGACCATCACACTCGTTTCCAAAACGAGATTTTCCATCTGTCCCGACCTACGCCTCTCCCTCGGCAGTCTCGAGCGATACCGGGAGCACGGTCAACGGTATCCCAACAACAATCCCTGCCGCGACGGCACAAACTCTGACCCCTGTGCGCACTGCGCTCTCGACAAGCATCTCAACAGCAGTCGTTCAGGCCGCATCGCAGACAACCCATACAAGCGTGCGCATCAAGGTCCCCGATATGGATCTCCGAGTGCCGCCGCTCGCAGAGGCAGACGAGCGGCCCGACGAGCGCCTGAGCAGGCTCCTTGTCAAGGCTGGCTGGATCGTGATCCATCGTATCCGTGCGCAGCGGCGCATTGCCCTGCTCAAAGCATCTAAAGGTGGTTGGCTGCGTTTTTACAGCCCCTGCTGATTCCAAGTAGCTCTGACGACTAATTCTTGTGTACAGGCAACGAGCCATCTTGGGTCGGACGCACAAAACGAGGGCCATCGCCGCTGCAGCAGCGTATTGCCAGTGCACAAAACAAGCATCATGCGATGAGAACAGATGCTCCGCAGGACTACCGATACGCGCCGCTTAAAATGTACGAGACGCCGCTTCTGGATGTCGCCTCGTATGCGCGGCCTGCTCCGGTGGAGTGCATGCGGCCGCTGTACGCGGAGCGCATGGGATACAAGCCCATCAAGTATGTGGATCAGTCAACCGTGCTCAAGATTGAGATGCCGCCCATCTCATTTGCATCTGTCGGTGCGTCACCGCGGCTCGGGTGCCCGTGCGATGCAAAGGCATCTCGTTGACAGTGATCTCGCGCAGCGCCAAGAACGCAGACGCGCGAGGAGCGACTGAGCATCAAGATCATGACTGTCCCAGAGCCGCCCATGGCGTCGCTCTTTGTGGGTGGCTGATTCAACGGGCCGATCAGCGGCTATGCGTCTCGCTGACCAGTATCAACCGACAGAATCCGCTCCCCGGCACAGAGGCTATGCGCGTCGAGCATATTTCGCTGCACGACGAGACCTCGCCGCACTACATCTTCCATTCTCAGAACGCGTACAACCTCGGGCTGTTTGGCAAAGTCGCCGCGACCGAGGTAGACCTGCGCCAAATGTGCCTGGACATGTCAGCGGCGCTGCACGACGCCGAAAACTCGCTGCACCCGTAGCACGCATGGCGCTTAATACAGCATATCGACCGGGCGAGATCGCGTCCGGGTGTCATTCGTGAATTGTGAAACATGATCGCTTTCGCAATCTCGGCACGCCCAGACACATCTGAACGCGCATACGAAGCAGCATGTGGTGATGCGAGAGCCACCGGCAAGAACGCGCATCCAGGTGGCAGACGCATCAAAGGTTTTCCGCAGATGCCTACATGACAATCTGGGGCTCCAGAATGTCGTTGCTGACAGTCTGCACGGCACGCGGAGCATTAGCCGAGCTATGGAGCGGCCGAGCAGGCCGGACTCTGCGGCCATGCTTGCCTTGTGTGGCAGAACCGTTGCACCGTTTGTATAGACCTCGTCCTTGACGTGCACATCCTCGCCCAGCACAGTGACGCCGTCCAGGCGGGCCCAGCGACCAACGCTCGAGTACCAGCCGATGATGGAGTTCTTGACCCAGGCGTTCTGTTGCAGCAGGCGCGTGGAGCCAGAGTGAGCGTATGAGCGTCAGACGCAATTGCGCGGGGTAGACTTGCAGCACAGCGAAGCGAAACTCACGTCCTTGACAGAGCTGCCCCTCATGACGGTGGCTTTGTTGAGGCGCACGCCGTCGCCAATCACAACGCCGGGGCCAATGACGACGTTGGGGCCGATCTTGCAGCCCTTTCCAATCTTGGCAGTCGGGTCAATCAGCACGTTGCCCTCGATGAACGTGTCCGAGGCAAGCTTCTCGGGCGACAGCTTTGCGACGGACGCGAGATACAGGCCCTGGCCAGTGAGGAAGTCCTTGGGCTGGCCGACGTCGGCCCAGAAGCCAACAAGCGGCGTGGCGTGCAGCTCGCCCTCCTTGGCCATCCTTGGGAAGATGCCCGTCTCGATCGACGTGGGCTTGTTCTGTATGCAGGGAGGGTCAGCGGCGCACCACGGGCCTGAGAGCACGAGCGCCGTCCGCTGCAAGACCACGAGGAGAGTCGTACCGGTATGCGGCTGAGGATCTTGGGATTGAAGATATAAATGCCGGCATTGATCTGGTTGCCTACCCACTCCTTGGGCTTTTCAACAAAACGGTCGATCTGCGTCGAGTCTGGCTTGAGCACAATGACGCCAAACTTGGAGGGGTCCTCGACGGCCGTCGTCATTAGGGTGCCCTCCTTGCCGTGCGAGAGATGGAAGTCGAGAAGACTCTTGAAGGGGAACTCGCAGATGACGTCCGAGTTGAGCACAAAGAAGGGCGAGTCGTCATGTCCGAGGATGTCGCGCGCAAGACCGAGTGGGCCGGCTGGCAGCGGCAGACGCAATCAAGGAACAGTTCAGCGCAGAGGTCAGATGCGCCGATGATCTTAAGAGAGCGCGGCCGCCAGCGTGACCGCACCGGTGCCCAGAGGTTCGGGCTCAATCGAGAAGGTGATCTTGACGTTGAACTCTTCTTCAACCTTTTGCATCGCGCTGACCATGGTCTCGGGCTGGTAGTTGACCGCAAGCACAACTTCCTTGACGCCGACCTGTGCATCAGAGCCCGCCGTCAGCGCCAAAGCCAGGGATCAATCGAGGCCGGCCTCTGGGACGGAGGCCACCGCAGCGCACCTTGGCGAGAGCCTCGATCTGGTGCAGAATCATGGGCCTGTTGGCGAAGTCGACGAGCGGCTTTGGCTTGGAGAAAGTGAGCGGACGCAGACGAGTGCCGAAGCCTGTTTGGATGCCGGTAGCGCCGGCGGCGGTGCGGCATGGCGCGCCGCCGTTGTCGGTTGTGATTGCGGCGCGATTGCGCGGCGGTCAGCCGAGGGCCGAGGCAGGCGGTGGCATGCCGGGGGGGGGGGCATGCAGCGGCGCGCGCTCGCGGGGCATGGGCGCCGCAGCCGTGCAAGCGGGGCCGCACGCCGCAAGGGCCGCAGGGCTGTGTGGGACGCCCGCGCCGCAGGAGACACGGTCGCGGGAGGCGGCGACACGGGCCGACATGCCGCCGCCGTCTCGCGGCGCGAGGGCGGCAGCCTGCGCGCCGGCACCGGCACCGGTTTGCGTCCTGGACAGGCGTGCTCCCGCAAGGCGAGAGAGTGCGTGGCAGACACACGTACCGCCGACGAGGATGAGGGCCTTCATCTTTACTGGCGCTAAGATGCGGACGGTCCGATCAGGTCGACCCAACGTCCACATCCGGCCATATGGCGACGCATACAACGAGATTTGGAACGGCGCAGTCGGGAGAGCGGCCGCATCGTGGCGCGGCAAGTCGAGGCGCTGACAGGTTGATGCGGTCCGCCCGTCACTACATGCGAGCCCGCACCTTTGCACGCCGGCCAACTCCGTCTTGTCTGCCACCGCCTTGCCTGAATGTGCTGGATATAGCTCTTGCTGGCGTTTCAGGTGTTTCCATAGCAACCGCGGAAGATATCAGGCCGCCGTTCAAGCCTCCAAACTTACCACGGTCACCAGTTACCGCAGGATACATGTACTCGCGCTTCTCGCCGCCATCACCCACCACGCTCGCATCCCCTACCTCATGTGCGCCTTCGATTGCACATGTGGTGGGCATGTTGTGGGAGGTGCCGGCGCCTTTGGCATCAGTGCCGATGTCTGCCACGGCGGCGCACATGACAACTCCAGCCGCTGTGCCATGCCGCAACCCGCCGTACCGCACATCAAACCAGCATGCGCAGACAACGAGTAGCCCACCTCGGCTGCTGTCTGCTCGCGGTCGGCTTGCTGCAACCCGATCTGCGCGCACGTCTGCGCGCGATGTGCCTGTGCATGCCGACTCGGATGAGCAGTGGCTCAGCGAGTGCCTGCAGCTCCTTCGGCTGTCGGCTCGGCCGGACCCGAACGCACACACGCTGGCGTCCGCAGTTGCTGCTCTCGCGATCTCTCTGCCAGCGGAGGAGATGGCTGACGTGCAGCCGCCACACCAGCAAGCGGAATCCGGGTGAGCTGCGCCACGGTGCAATGCACAGTTTTTTACTGGGCGTTGACTCAATCCGCAGCACTCTCGCACAAGGCATATTACTGGATGATGTTGCGGCAACAAGCTATGATGAGATGCAGGTGTGCTCGACGGCTTGCTTGCTGTCGCATCATAGCACATTATGCTGGGATGCTGATAACGGAGGTGGCAGACGGAGTTCGGCGTCGGCCATCCGGCTACCAAGCGGCGGTTCGACGAGTTCGCTGCTTCACAGGTCGAATTGGTGGTCCATCAGCACACGCCTTCCGTGATGCTTCCCGTCGAGCTCTGGAGCACTGCCAAGGTGTGTCAGATCTGCTGAGTGGAGAATCGCCGCGCGGTTGATGATGCTAACCACACTATGCGACCCGAATCGCTGGCGACCTTCAGCGCATGTGTCGCCGCCCTGAAGACTACGGTCAAAACGCCGTGCTCTTCAGGCAAGTGGCCGGATCGACGATGAATAGGCACCACCACAGCGCCAGCTGTGCGACTCGCGACATGATCTATCGTGGCTTTATCAATTATCTGCGCGAGTTTGAAATGTGATGTGAACTAATACGGAGTGGTGTGGCGCTTCAGGCTGAATTGAAATGTTTTTGCGTCTGTCGCACGACCGAATGAAAGTCATTGCTAAGTGCAGCAAGGCCACAACAAAGCTTTGCCCACGTTTACGATCAGAAGCACTATTGACGGATATGCGCTGCGACGTGCAAAATGGTTTCCGACTCTGCAGGTTCGAAATGCAGCAAACCATATCGTTGCTGGCTGCGCAACAGCTGCAGCAGTATTCTCGTCGCCTCTCATTGAAGTAAAGTGAGCGAGCATGCAAGCGATTGAAGTACCATGCACTTGCACGTCGAATGTAATGCCCTCTCGTCGTGGTCAGTGGCGGCACGCAATCCAGCCTGATCTCACGACACAACACCTCACAGTCTGGTATCCATCCAACAACACTCGCGCACGCATGGCTCCGTGAGTCGCTCTTCCGCGGCTTTGATCGCATCCATCTTGCACTCTCGCATGCTTCGTTTGCCGTGTTTTCGCTGTCAAATGTGCCGCCCATTGACGCACGCCGGACATGCTTGCTGTCTCTGGCATATCACCGCTTGCAACGGACAATATCCGCTTCAGCTGATTGAGCGCGAGGAGTGCCTAAAGACCGTCGACAACGTCACGTCG
>JADGIZ010000234.1:0-18665 GCA_027604665.1 Polyrhizophydium stewartii | reverse complement strand
CACCCGCCCGCCGCTCCGCATCTCGTCCAGCAGCGTCACCCGTCGGACGGCGTGCGAGCAGCTCGCCTCCCGGCCAGCCCGTCCGGGCCGGCCTCGGCTCGCAGCGCCGTTGGTGCTGCGGCCATGCTCGGAAGCGCTCCGGCTCCAAGCCATGCGGCAGCCAAGCTCATCAGCCGCTTGCGCAATCTCGGGTCGCCGAGCATTCCAAAAGAGTACTGGATGCGCGACGAGAAGGTGCGGTTGTCGCGGCTGCCGAACGTCGAGCGGCGTCGGCTGAGTGTGCTCCCGCTCGCATGTCTCGCAGGTCAAGGAGTGCTATGACTGCAAGCAGCCATTCACCACGTTCCGCCGCAAGCACCACTGCCGTGTCTGCGGTCAGTCGCGCCGCACTGCCATGCCATCCTCGACTCAGGGCTGATGCTCTCCCTCCAGGCCAGATCTTCTGCCGCAAGTGCGCCGCATCCATCGTGCCCGGAGCCCGCTTCGGCCAAAAGGGAGAGATGTGCGTGTGCACGCCGTGATGCAGGCTCGTGGTGCGCAAGGCTTGCTGATGGCAACCGCATCGCCAGCCGTGTTTGCAACTTCTGCCTCAAGATCATCGACGACTATCGGCGCGACGGACCGCCGCAGGTGGACCCGGCCACCATCTCCATCGGCTCCAACTCGAGCTCCCACGCCACGTTTGCGACGCAGCTTCCCCACGTTCACCCTCACCACTCTTTGGGAGCACGCTCGCCCTCATACTCGACCTTGCAAATGCCGTCGCCCGCCCCTGTTCCAGCGCGCCGCATCTCGACTGCCGCGAGCATTGCCGAGTCGTACGAAGCAGGCGCGTCCGCCGGCACCGCAGCTAGCGACATGATGCGCAAAGCCATGAGCGTGTCGCTTTTTCGCAAGCCAGAGGACCCGCGTGTCTCGTTCGGTGCCGACAGGGAGAGCATTGGATTCAATCCCATGCATGCGCCTTTCCGATCGGCCTATGATGATACGGCTGCAAGCGACGTTGGCGAGCGTGCAACGCAGATTGGAACAGATGTACAAGACTCCGAAAGCCTTCAGGGGCTGGCCGAGGACGATCCGGACGGCCTGGGCTACGTCGCGCAAGGCTGGGCGGCGAGCCAGCTCTCAGATGCCCTCGGCCCGCACGGCAATGCGCTGCCTGCGCTTGCGGGCGAAAGTGAGCTTCGCGGCACCGTTTCCATGGAGAGCATAGAGCCTTGGAGGCAGCTCCATGCGCCGAGCGGCACAAAGCGTCGCAACTATACGGGCTCGCACGGATCGGCGCGCTACCCAACGCGGCTTACTCGGTCGCTGGCCGCCGCACAGCAGCATGCGCAAGGTCTTGGGAGTGCGTCCGACAGCGCGCCTCCATCTCCCAGTCGGCCGCTCGACGCCAGCCAGACGCAGGCGCTCGCGCAACATTTCGCCACCGCTCCGGCAAGCTCGACACACGCCCCGCACAGGATCGAATACGAGGACGAAGAGGGTCGCAGTTTGCTTGTGTTTGAACCGTCGTCGGGATCTGGGCCGTCGCCGCGTCTCCACGGGCAGCAGATACACATTGCGCACACGGGATTCAACGCTGCATGCATCGCCCATATGAGCCGCATGTTGCGCCAGACTCTGCGTGAGGCCGCCGTCGCAAACCAGGAAGATTGGGTCGACTCGCTCATGGCAATCATTGTGCGCGCCGCAAACTCGCTGCGACCCGACATCCGCAACGGCGAGGACATTGACATCCGCAATTTTGTAAAGATCAAAAAGATCCCCGGCGGCACCATCGCCGACTCCGAGTACATCAGCGGCGTGGTGTGCACCAAGCAAGCCATCCACAAGAGCATGCTTCGACCTGTCTCTCCGGCACGTATTCTGCTCATCCGGTTTCCTCTCGACTTCCAGCGCGTCGAGAACCAGTTCCTGTCGCTCGAGACGCTTGCTGCTCAAGAGGAGGATCACATCAGAAACATGGTGGCGCGCATCACTGCGCTGCGGCCAAACGTGGTCTTGGTCGAGAAGACCGTCTCGCGCATCGCACTTGAGATGCTGCTTCGCGCCGGCGTCGTCGTCGTTTACAACGTCAAGCATTCGGTTCTTGTTGACATTGGCCGCTGCACTGGCACTCCTGCGATCACATCGATCAACCAGCTTGCCAACCTGCAGCTGGGCGTCTGCGCCAGGTTCAGCTTCAAAACATTCCTTAATGCCGACATTCCTGGGCTTCGCAAGACGTTCATGTTCCTCGAGGGCTGTTCCGAAGAGCTTGGATGCTCGATTGTTTTGCGTGGGGCATCGCTCGACCAGCTCAACAGAGTCAAGCGCGTGCTCTACCTCATGGTCCTGGTTGCATACAGCCTCAAGCTCGAAACAAGCCTGCTGTGCGACATGTACGCCATCACGCCCAACCCGCCGTCTCCGCAGCCTGATGAGCAGCAAATCGCACTGACTCAGCGACAAGAGTCGTTGCATCCGCAGTCGTCAACGGCCGAGCCAGCCGCGTCTGCCCTGCTGGCGCTCCCGGCACCAGAGTCGGTGCAGGCCATGCAGTCGCCACTGCTGCAGATGCTCGATCCCGCTGCGCAGGGAAGCTCCGGAGGTCTTTCAGTACAGTCAGCACCAACAGGCTCACAGACGCAGAAGCCAGCCGCGCCGTCCTCGTTGTCGCCGGAGCCTGCGGCGGCGGCATCGGCGAGTCAAGTGGTCTCGCGCAACGGCTCTACCCTCGCGCCCATGGCGGCAATGGGTCCTGGCCCTAATCTGGCTGCCCGCGCACTTGAGCGATTCGAGGCCGCAATCATGTCTGGCTCGCCCGGAGTCAAGTTCCCGCCACCCTACCTTCTTGTCAAGATGCGCGACGCAGATCTGCGCAGCCAGGCGCTGGTGGCCGCAGCAGCGCGCAGGCGTGTGGTCAACTCGCAGAGTCTGGGCGAAATCCGCATCCATGTCACGCAGATGCCGCACCAAACGCCTCGGCAGCCCGCGCTGAAGTTGCTCGGACGATCGCGAGATGAACAGACACCACCGGAGCCGGACAAAGTCGCTCCGTCCAGCGCTGCTGGCTCTCGCAGCGGTTTGATATTGACCGCCGCTCCTGGCGCAATCCCTGTCCGGTCCGAGGACGCGGACCCTGCCGGCGCGGCTGCCCTTGTCGACGGCAAGGCGGCGCTCACCGGCGCCGAGCTGTTCTCGCCTTTTGTTCACCAGAACATAGTTGTCCAGTACTCAAACATCTGTCGCGGCAAGACGGTTCCGTGCATTGCGCCGCACACCAGCCTGATTCAGTACTACGGCTCGGCGGACCTAACGCTTGGCCAGTACCTCGAGAATCTCTGCGTCGAGTCGCTGTTTGCGTGCCCAGTCAAGGGCTGCGACAACACGCTGATGTCGCACTCGCGCATCTATGTGCATGGCGACTTCAAGCTCGTCATCAACATTGACGCGCTCCCGTGCCCGGTTCGCGGCATGGAGGAGCACATACTGATGTGGAGCATGTGCCGCGTGTGCCATGTCAGCACGCCGTTCGTGCCCATGTCTGAGGAGTCGTGGAAGTACTCGTTCGGAAAGTATCTGGAGCTGCGCTTCTACAGTCCCAAGCTCGTATGCCGCGCCATGGACTGCCCGCACGATATCCATCGCGACCACATCAGCTACTTCTCGATGCGCAACCTCACGATTCGCTTTGAGATGGAGCCGATCCAGCTCTTCGAGGTGTCGTTCCCGCCGATGCGCCGCGTGCCCAAACCCGAGATCATCAGCAAACTCCGCCAGCAGGACTTTGAGACGCTGCGCCACCAGATTGAGGCCTACTATGACTCGCTTCTCATGCGCATCAACATGTTTACAATCGATATCGTGCCGGCACAGAAGCACGCCGCGTGCAAGGAGGCTCTGCTCGAGCTTGGACGGCGTGCAGCGTCGGAGCGCAAGTTCCTGTTGCAGCGCCTGCAACAGACCTTCATCACGTGCCAGCCCTGCGATGGCATGGCGCTCAATGCCGTCCTCGTAGCCCTGCACGCCAAGGTCACTGCATGGGACAGCGAGTTTAGCAGCTTTGTGCGGGCGTTTCTGCAGCCTGAGCAAGGCGAGGTTCGCCGCATGGCCGTGCAGATCAAACGCATATTTGCCGATCGGGACCTGCTCTCCGAGTTCAAGCTTGGCGTGCCAGTCGCCACGCAGCCTTTCCAAGACTCGCCTCATTTTGACCTCGACATGGACGCCGCCGCATCGGGGACTGCTTCGGTCATGCGCGCAGTGCACCTCCCTGTGCTGTCCACGTCGCCTCGCAAGACAGCGCCGATCATGAACAGCGCCGACCCATCGCTGCCCTTGGTTGGTTTGACAGATGCATGGACTGATAGCCTTGCTGATGCGTCGACTGCACCCCAGAGGCTCAACAGCACCGGCACGCTTGAGCTTTCGGCCGAACGCCATGCCTTGCTCGACGCTCTCGGCCTTGCGTCCCAGGAGCTCCAGCTCGGCGCGCCGTCCAACCGCAGCATTGGGGGAAAGCATGAACAGCCCGGCTCTTTGTCTGCGTCTTCCGACGCCCCCGTCCCGCTGGCCATCTCGTCGGCGGCTTTGATGCCGTCCGACCCGGCCTTGGCGACGCCGCTCACGTCAGATCGCAACGTACACCTGGCCGGGCTCTCGGCCGAGGTCGCGGCGGCGCCCTTGGAGCTTCAGTCTCAGCGCTCGGCAGCCGCAGTGCCCTCGCGCCCACCGCGTTCTGTTGCTGCAGTGGCTGCTTCAAGCGCCGCTCCGGCTGGTGACGCGATACGCGGGCAAGCCGAATCTCAGCTGGTGCTCGACGATCCGCAGCCACCAGCGTTAGCAGATCGGCGACTATCGAGGATGTGGATGCGCATCCTGGCGCAATTCGACGGACTCCCTGACTTGCCTCCCAACACTCCACCGCTTGGATCGTCGCCTTCTGAGCGCATCTCAGGAATGCCTGTTACCGCAGAACCACAAGTGCTTGAAGACGAGGAAGTAAGTCGCTCCGGGGAAGCCCCGAGCGACCGCGACGTCGACTCGCGCTCTCAAACACCTCTCTCGAGCACCACGGCGCTGCCGGTTTCGGCGCTCACCGGACTCACGCCTGTCCAGGGATTGATCTTGGCTGCTGCTCCATCCAACGCAACAAAAGCGCCGGCGTCGACAGCAGTGCGTGCCCCAAGCACAGAGCGCCGCGTAATTTCCATTGCGTCGGCAGCATCCGGGGGCTCGTCTGCGTCGCTGGCCGCTGTCGGTGCTGCAAGTTATAGCGCAGCAGGCACCAGCAGCGCAAACATAGCAAGTGTCAAGCCAGAGTCGGAGCTTGACGAGACAACCTCTCAGGACCAGGCCGAGGACGGCGTCTTGTATCCGCGCCATCCGTCTCTTCGCACGCCGCGCTCGCGCATTGCGCAGCTTGCCCAAGGCTCGGCGTCGGGCTCGGCGCTTGCCTCGGCGTCGGGGTCTGGCCTGCTCGCCGTCGCTGCCGACTCGGAGCACCTGCTGAGAAACCGGCGCGCTTCTCTGGGTCAGGCGCTTGCCGACGATGACGAAGCCGCGCCCGGCATCAACCTTATCACCGGCGTTGCGGCCGAGACAGACAGCGTACTGCCGTCGCTTCCTGCGATGCCCGCTGTGTTTGGAAGCTTAGGCCCCGCTGGCGAGCGCGGATCGATCATGAAGACCATCACAAATCTCTGGAACGGCAATCCGGCCAACTTTCTTCCGATCGCATATCCAATGTGAGTGCTCACGCAGTGGCGCGGCGTACCGCGCTTTGGAACGGCTGACCAATCCACGCCGCGCTGCAACAGATCTGCAACCGAACATGTCTTCTCCGAATCGCTTGTTGTTGTCCGTGAGGACGAGCCGAGCTCCATTATTGCCTTGACTCTTGATTCCAAGGCGTACAAGACATGGCTCGCGGCAGCCAGGCATCGCGGCTCGCTTGATTTGCCTGCAGTCCAGCCAAGCGCGGGCGGCAATCAGGCAGCCGGCGCTGGGTCGGGCGCCGCCGATGATGCATCCTTTCTACCAGACCAGGACGACCAGCTCGGCGAGAGCGACGAGCCGAGGCCGCGCCATACCGGGAGCCACTTTCAATACCGTGCGTCGTGATGTGCGTATGTGCGTGTCGGGAGGATGCATGCTGACTTGGGAGCGGCCGATTGCCTCGCAAACCAGATTTCGCCGATGGAACAACCAGGATGCAATGCGAGGTGTTCTTTGCAGAGGAGTTTGAGACTCTACGGCGAAACTGCGGTGCAGACGAGCAGTATGTGCAGTCGCTGGCTCGCTGCGTCAAGTGGGATGCGTCTGGAGGTCGGTCCGGATCAAGCTTTCTCAAGACGCGCGACGACTGGCTTGTCGTCAAGCAGCTGTCGCGCCCCGAAATGGATGCGCTTTACAAGTTTGCTCCAGAGTATTTTGACTACATGACACAAGCGTTTTTCCGAGGGGCAAGTGCCTTATTCCGACGACGCATCACGGATGCATGTGCTGCCTGGCAGGGGAGTCTGACATGTGCGCTTGGCTTTCACGCAGCTCCCGTCCATGCTTGCCAAGATATTTGGCTTCTATCGCATAAGCTACAAAAACACGTCGACCGGAAAAACTGTTCGAATGGACATGTTTGTAATGGAGAACCTATTTCACGACCGCACTATCTCGCGCATTTTTGATCTCAAGGGCTCAATGCGGAATCGCCATGTGCAGTCGACGGGCAAGCAGAACCAGGTGCTGATGGACGAGAACCTCGTCGAGTGTAAGCTGGTCGGCAGCAGATGCACGCGCTCGCTGCAGGTGCGCCGAACCAACGATGCTGACATGAGACGCGCAGTCAGCTACGAGTCTCCGTTGTTCATCCGGGCAAACAGCAAGGCTCAGCTCAACGAGTCGGTCTGGAACGACACGCTATTCTTGTCGCGCCTGAACGTTATGGACTACTCGCTCCTTGTTGGCATCGACAACCAAAGCAAGGAGCTTGTCGTTGGCATTGTTGGTGGGAACGACGCCCAGAGGCATGCGCCGGGTGCACCGCGCTGACGCACATATCCACGTTGTTTCTGAGCCAGACTTCATCCGAACGTTCACATGGGACAAGAAACTGGAGAGCTGGGTGAAGGAAACAGGCATCCTCGGTGGCGGCGGCAAAGAGCCCACGATCGTCACACCTCGGCAGTACAAGAACCGCTTCCGCGAGGCCATGGAAAAGTACTTTCTGATGGTCCCTGACAAGTTTGCTCAGCTTCTTCGATAATAAAGCTATGCTAGCAGCTGACGCTGTCCACGTCCGCCGTGGGCAACGCGGTGGCGGCGTGCATCCAAGGCGGTCCGGATGAAGTTGGCGCCATGAACACGATCGCCACCAATCTTGCCGGCGCGACGGGCGGCGCGGCAGGCGGCACGGGCGGCGGCGGCGGCGGCGCGGCTGGGGTTGGAAGTGCGGCGGTAGGCGCAGGCGCAGGCGTCGGCTTGGGCGTGGCAGGCGCCGCCATAGTTGCGGGCTCCGTCGCTGCCCCCGCCGCAACCGCTGTCGCCTCGGCGGCGGCCAGCTCCGAACTCGCGCGCATCTTCCAAGAGCTCAAGAGCAGGTGAGACGGCGGTGCGCCGCGCAGGCCGCGTGCCGGGGTCCTCCGCGATGAAGCCCAAGGCGTCCTGCGTCCCCCAGCCGCGGTCGATGCCCGCACGCTGACAGCGCACGCGACCGCCACGGCTGCTGGATACCACGACGCCGACGCCGCTGCCGGCTTCGATGTGGGTGGCAACACACAGCAAGTCCGACGACAGCCGCGCCAAGACGGCGAGCGACCTGCGCGATCATGTGAGAAGCCTTGTACCGCAATCGTGCAGGAAGCTCAGCGCAAGCTGACGGCAAACCGTCTTGCAAGGTTGCGGCAGCGGCTCGCGAACTGTCCGGCGAGAGCTTCACCAAGTTCAGCAACGAACTTTACAAGCGCATCTTCGAGATGCTCACCAGCCCAGAGAACACAGACAAGCTCGGCGGCATCGTTTCCATCGACCGTCTAATCGATCTTGAGAGCGGAGAGGAGAACACATCAAAGGTCACCCGGTTTGCAAACTACCTGCGCAACGTGCTGCCGGGTACAGATCCGCAGATCACGGTGCTCGCCGTCAAGGCCCTTGGTGCGCGCACCTCCCTTGTCCAGCCAGCACATGCGCAATTGCTGATCCATCGACTCTAGGGCGCCTTGCAAGCCCTATTGGTGCGCTGTCAACTGACTTTGTTGAGACCGAAGTCAAGCGGGCATTTGAATGGCTTCAGGGTCGGTGCTGCCCGATGCCATTGTCATATAGTCGCCAAATATGCTCACGCGACCTCGCCTCGCAGGAGACCGAAACGAAGCCCGTCGATACGCATCTGTCCTTATACTTCGCGAGCTTGTTTCCAATGCACCCACCATCATATACTCGTTTGTTCCCCAGATTCTCGACCTGGTCTGGGTCGGGCTGCGCGACCCAAAAGTTTGTTGACGCACCTACTGCAAGCACGTGCACAAAAGCTGGCGCTGCTGACGGATTCAACTGGCAGGTCAGCATTCGCGAGTCTGCGGCCGACGCTTTGAGCGAGTGTCTGGCGTTGGTGCAAGCACGCGAGAACCAGCTCAAGCGCCAGTGGTATCGCAAAATCTTTGAGGAGACGCAAAAGGGATTCAAAATGACCTCGATCGACGCAATCCACGGCTCGCTCTTGGCTGTTCGGGAGATCCTGACTCGCACATCCAAAGTGGGAGCCGCGCGGTTTGCCCCCTGTGTCGCCATATCTGCTTTACTGATCAAGCGGCGATCCTACCTAGTTCATGGACGGCAGCAGATACAGCGAGGTCTGCGAGGTGGTCATGAAGTTCAAGGACCATCGCGAGGTTTTGATTCGCCGCACTGTCATGTCCGTCATTTCAAGCCTGGCGCAGTTCGACCCCGACCAGTTTGTCGCGAGCTACCTGGCGGGCGCGATGAGCTATCTTCTTGCGCAGCTCAAAAAAGAGAAAGAGCGCTCGATCGGTCAGTGGTTATAGGTGCAATATTGTAACGCACGTGCCTCTGGTCTTACCCTCGCTGCTGCAGCCTTTACCGCCGTCGGCAAAGTAGCGATGGCGGTGGGCCGCAGCATTGCGCAATACCTGGATGCCATTCTTTTGTGCATCAAAGAGGCTCTTGCAATCAAATTGTGCGTATGCGAGTCGGGCGTCTTCCGCTCACCCTTGGAAATGCTGACCACAGTCGCACTCGTGCTGACGCACGCCAGCAGCAAGAGCCGATCCCAAGTGGACAGCTCTCCATTCCAGTGTATTGGCATGCTGGCGGCTGCAGTCGGGCCGGCCCTCACAAAACACATGCACGAGTTGCTCGACTGTATGTTTGCCTGCGGCCTCACAGAACCCCTGCGCCAGGCACTGGTCGATTTGTCACTGCACATTCCGCCGCTCCTTGCGACAATCCGGGGTAAGAGGTGCACTCTGTGTTCTTTGGCCCTTTCAGAAGCGCTGACAGCAAATGCGCGCATGTGCTCCAGAGCGTCTGTTGAACGCTCTTTCGATGGTGCTTTGCAGTCGCACATACGTCATCCCGTCTGTACAAGCGCGATCGGTTGTTCCTGTTGCATCGCTACTGACGCGCGACGCTCAGGTAAGGTGGTATTAACACGGAATCTTGTGATGGCGTTGGCTCATACTTTGCATGCGCGGCTAGCCAACAGAAACACGCGACACCGAGGCGGTTATCCTGGCCTTGACAACCCTCGGCAACTTCAACTTTGACTGTAAGCGCGAGCCCCTTGATGGCACCACACCGAGGCTGTCTCCTGACCCAGCGAAACTGTGGTTTGACTAGACGAGCACATGCACGAAATTGTCATGGAGTGCGCGGATCTCTATCTTGAGGACGAAAACATCGATATGCGCAAGGCGGCAGCGATCGCATGCTCGCAGATCCTCTCCAATCATCCGCAACGCTATCGGGTACGCGGTTATCTGATCGTCGGTCAAAAGCCAACAGTGTCATACTCTGACACGGCGATGGCATGATTATCCCAGCCTTTAACGGCAGGAAACACCTTCATTGACAATCTGCTAGGGCGATTGCTTTCGGTGGCAATCACAGATCCCGGTAAGAGATGCAATCGAGGCGGCGTGGGCTGGATCCTTGAGATTGCTTGGCCCTCGACTGCATGGGCTGATAAGGAACGCAGAACCAATCATCCGCCACGCCGTGCTCGTGTCGTTTGACGAGAGCATTGACCATCTTTTGTCCAGATCCGAAAACGCAAAGTCGCTTCTGATAGCACTCAACGACGAAGCCTTTCCGATTCGCCTTACCGCCATGGAGATCATGGGTCGGCTTGCGGCACACAATCCCTCGTTTGTGATGCCTGCGCTTCGCAAGCTTCTCATCAAGCTACTGACGGAGCTGGAGTACGCGGCCGTGAGGTGCGTTTTTGCCCCACTCGCTCCCAAAAGGCACGCGTACTGATCCGCGGTGCTGCACGCAGCCGGCAAAAGGAGGAGAGTGCGTGCCTGCTTGGGCAGCTGATTTCGTCGACGCAGCGGCTTGTTGAGCCATACGTCCAATCGGTGCTCAAGGTACTCCTGCCAAAGACGCGCGATCCAAGCCCTGGGGTGTCGTCCAAGGCGCTCGCAGCTATCGGCGAGCTTGCGCATCTGGGCTGCCAGGAGTTCAACCCGCACCTTGATGAGCTCATGTCGGTTATTCTCGAGACGCTGCTCGACCAAGGCTCAACCAGCAAGCGCGAGGCTGCCTTGCGCTCGCTTTCGCGCATCTCCGCCAGGACGGGCTGGGTTGTCGAACCTTACACCAGATACCCTGCTCTTCTCGACATCCTCATTACGATCCTCAAGACAGAGCAGAGCGCCATGATCCGGCGCGAGGCCGTCAAGGTGCTTGGTGTTCTTGGGGCTCTTGATCCGTATCGCCACAAGGTGTGCGCATGTCTGGCTTGCGACTCGAGACGAGGGATACTCACCCTCCACGCTGTCGCAGATTGCATCCCGCAGCACGGATGCCACACCTGGTGCTGCGGCGGAGCAGGCGCTGTCGATGAACATCAGTCCATCCGCGGAAGAGTACTACCCGGTTATTGTGACGACGGCCCTCATGAAGATTCTCCGCGATCCGTCGCTGAGCATCCACCACACAGCCGTCGTCAACGCCGTGATGTACATTTTCAAAACACAAAGCCTCAAATGCGTATCGCTTCTGCCCCAGGTGACTTGCCGGCGCAATGTGGCTGGCAGCAGGAATCTGCCTTTCCGGTCGGCAGCTGATGTCATGCGCCTGACCGCGCCTTTGCAGATCATGCCCCCGCTCCTCAGCATGATGCGAACATGCCCAACAGGCATGCTCGAGCTCTACTTCCAGCAACTCGGCGTTCTTGTTTCGATCGTCAAGGTTCACCTGCGCTCATACGTCGCCGATTTCATCGGCCTTATCCAAGAGCACTGGAACGTTTCGGCCAATGTTCAAAACGCAGCGTTGCTGCTGATTGAGCAAACCGCCGTTGCCCTCGAGGGAGAGTTCAAGGTTCATCTGCCAACGCTGCTGCCGCAGCTGCTTCAGATCCTCGAGACCGACACGAGCGAGAAGCGGACGATTTCTCTGCGTCTGCTCAAGGCGCTGTCGCTTTTTGGCACGAGTCTGGAGGAGTATCTTCATTTGATTGCGCCAGCAATCGTGCGCGTGATCGAGCGAGCCGAGAATCCGATTGTACTCCGCAAGCAGGCGCTGGTGCTCGTCGTGCAACTCGCCCGAAAGTTGGCTCTTCTCGAGCAAGCGTCGCGGCTCATTCACCCGCTCGTCCGAACTCTCAACTTGCAGTTGCCCGAGCTCTGTCCCCTCGCGGTTGATGCATTGTGCGGCATAGCGCGTCAGATGGGCGACGACTTCTTGATCTTCATCCCAATGATCAACAAGATCATGGCCCGCAATCATATCCAGCATCCAAAGTACTCTCTGCTTATATCGCGCCTCCTCAGCCACGAGGCCTTGCCAGAGGACGACAGCCCAAGCGTCGAAGAAGCGTGAGTTGGCGCGCCGCGAACACCATTTTCTAGCTCGATCTTGTTAACACGACAAAACATCTTTGCGCGGTGGACAGCCTTGGCGAAGTCACCGCTCCCGACACCCAGGTCGAGGTGTCCACCAAGAAGCTGCCGGTCAACCAGCAGCAGCTTCGCAAGGCATGGGAAGTCTCCCAGCGGTCGACCAAAGACGATTGGAACGAATGGATCCGTCGTTTCAGCGTCGAGCTGCTCAAAGAGTCGCCGTCACATGCCCTGCGCGCTTGTGCAAATCTCGCGAGCTCGTACCCTGTTCTCGCGCGCGAGCTGTTCAACCCTGCGTTTGTGTCATGCTGGGGCGAGCTGTACGACCAGTTCCAGGACGAGCTCGTCAAGTCGCTCGAGACGGCCCTCACGTCGCCCAACATCCCGCCCGACACGCTGCAGACGCTGCTGAACCTCGCCGAGTTTATGGAGCACGACGACAAGGCGCTTCCGATCGATATCCGCACGCTGGGCTTGTATGCGGCCAAGTGCCACGCCTACGCCAAGGCGCTGCACTACAAGGAGCTTGAATTCATCTCTGAGCCCCTTACTAACACAATCGAGACACTCATCAGCATCAACAACCAGCTTCAGCAGCCCGACTCGGCCATCGGCATCCTCACGTACGCGCAGCAGAACCACAATGTCGAGCTCAAGGAATCGTGGTACGAGAAACTCAACTTCTTTGAGGAGGGTCTGGCTGCGTACGAACGCAAGCAGGCCGAAGACCCTGGCTCGGTTGAAGCGCTGCTCGGCCGCATGCGCTGTCTGCACAACCTCGGCGAGTGGGAGTCGCTCGCGACGCTCGCGCAAGAGCGCTGGCCTGATGCGCGCACGGATGTCAAGAAGGCCATGGCGTCGCTCGCGGCTGCAGCGGCGTGGGGCCTGGGTCAATGGGACGCTATGGATGAGTACATTGCGATGATGAAACAGGAGTCGCCCGACAGTGCCTTCTTCCGGGCCATTCTCGCGCTGCACCGCAATCTGTATCCCCAGGCGCTCGGGTACATTGAAAAGACGCGCGACTTACTTGACGCAGAACTCACCGCGATTGTTGGCGAGAGCTACAGCCGCGCATACAAGTGCGCCGCTCTCGAGAGCATCGCCTTGTACGGCTGTGAGCTGACGCATCGCACCTCGCAGCACGGTCGTGCGCATCCAGACATTGGCCGAGCTCGAGGAAATCATCCAGTACAAGCAGGCGTACGACCAGCCGGATGTCCAAGCGTTTATTCGCCGAACTTGGATGTCACGGTGCGTCGGACTGGCCGTTGATCAGTAGCAGCTTCCATGCTGATACTGAGCGTGGCCAACTGTCAGAATCAAGGGCTGCCAGCGCAACGTCGACGTTTGGCAGCGCATTCTGCGGGTGCGTGCCTTGGTTGTCGCTCCCAAGGAAGACGTCGACATCTGGATCAAGTTTGCAAACTTGTGCCGCAAAAGCGGCCGCATGAATCTTTCACAAAAGGCGCTCTCGACGCTCCTGACGGAGCAGTCCAAGGATCTCAGCGGGCTGGTGCGTATCGGCCGATTTACCATGCCGCTCTTGGTGGGCTCGGCGCTTACCTCAGAGCGCGCGGAATGTGCAGTCGCTGGACAAGAACCCGCCGCGAGTGGTGTATGCCTGCCTTAAGCATCTTTGGGCCGCGGGCTCGCGAGAGCATGCCTACGAGCAGATGAAGGAGCTTGCAAACATGCTTTCTCATAAGAGCAGCATCGTAGGAGTTGGCCAGGGCGGCGCCACGATCGATCAGGCTCCAGACAGCGATTCAGAGAGATCCGGATTGCACTCACTGCTCGCGCGGTGCTATCTACGTCTGGGCGACTGGCGCATCGCGCTGCACGATGAGCTCAACGAGGTATTTGACCCTGTGGCCACCTTGCGCGATGTGTAGTGTGGGCTGATGAGCATGCTCCGCTCACCCGCGTCGCAGAGCATTATTCCGGAGATTCTACGCTCGTACCTTGCGGCGACGCAGTGCGATCGGGACTGGTACAAGGCATGGCACGCGTGGGCGTTCGCAAACTTTGAGGTCCTTGGGTATTATGAGAAGATGCACGAGGAAATCCCGCGCCATCTGCTTGTGGCCCATGCAGTGCCGTCTGTGCGAGGCAAGTTGTCGGGCCTCGGCAAACCAGTTACGTTTGCTGACGAGCGAGTGCGCGTGCAGGCTTCTTCCGCTCCATCGCGCTGTCCAAAGCCAACTCGCTTCAGGATGCGCTGCGCCTCTTGACGCTGTGGTTCAAGTACGGTTACCAGCATGACGTTAACGTCGCCATCGGCGAGGGCTTTGGCACCGTCACCATCGACACTTGGCTTGATGTCATCCCGCAGCTCATTGCACGCATCCACGCCCCGAACGCGCATGTGCGGCGCCTGATCCACCAGCTGCTGTCCGAGATCGGCAAGGAGCACCCGCAAGCTCTGGTTTACTCGCTGACGGTCGCTTCCAAGTCGCAGAGCGACGCGCGCCAAAAGTCTGCCCTGGCCATCCTGGACAAAATTCGCCTTCACAGCGCCACGCTGGTCGACCAGGCGCTGCTTGTCAGCCACGAGCTCATCCGTGTCGCAATTCTGTGGCACGAGATGTGGCACGAAGGCCTCGAAGACGCCTCTCGCCAATACTTTGCCGAGCAGAACATCGACGGAATGCTTGATACTCTGGAGCCACTGCACCAGATGTTTGAGCGGGTGGGTCTGCTGGGAGATATCTTTCAAATCCGCAACGGCCTGTGTTGACGTCGACGGCGGTCCTTGCATGCGTTTGCAGGGGCCTGAGACGGTGCGCGAGGTTGCATTTATGCAAGCCTTTGGGCGTGATCTCGCCGAGGCATACGAATGGTGCAAGAAGTACAGGCGCACACTCAACTCGGATGACATCAACCAAGCGTGGGACCTATACTACCAAGTGTTCCGCAAGATCACCAAGCTTCTCCCGCAGCTCACAGCTCTGGAAATGCAGTACGTCTCGCCACGGCTTCTCGAGGCCAGGGATCTCGACTTGGCTGTGCCGGGATCCTACAAGAGCGGCGAGCCCATTGTGCGAATTGCTTCATTCCTGCCGACCCTGACGATTTTGTCGTCCAAGCAACGCCCGCGTCGGCTGAGCTGCCGTGGCAGCGACGGCAAGGAGCATCATTTCCTTCTCAAGGGTATCTATATGCTTCCATGTGGGACTGATTGTCGGCGCGGCTCTCTGATGCATCTCTGCGCACAACGCAGGCCGTGAGGATTTGCGACAGGACGAGCGTGTCATGCAGCTGTTTGGCCTTGTCAACACGCTGCTGGCGACAGACCCAGAAACATTCAAGCGCCACCTGAGTATCCTCCGCTATCCGGTCATTCCATTGTCGCCAAACTCGGGGTTGATTGGCTGGGTCGCACACAGTGATACGCTGCATACGCTCATTCGTGACTACCGCGAGAGCCGCAAGATTCTGCTCAATATCGAGCAGCGGTTGATGCTACAGATGGCGCCGGACTACGACAACCTGACACTGCTGCAAAAGGTCGAAGTTTTCGAGTATGCGCTCGAGAACACAACAGGACAGGACCTGTACAAGGTTTTGTGGCTCAAGTCCAAGAACTCCGAGGTTTGAGCGGATGAAGGCATCTGCCTGCCGTGATCACGGCGGCTGACTCTGGCCGGGATCCCATGCAGGTGTGGCTCGATCGCCGGACGACCTACACGCGCTCGCTGGCGGTCATGTCGATGGTCGGCTACGTGCTCGGGCTCGGCGACCGACACCCATCAAATCTGATGCTTGACCGCTTCACGGGCAAAGTCATTCATATTGACTTTGGCGACTGTTTTGAGGTGCGCCGCACTTGGTCTGTTGTGGACATGCCAGTATCCGGGGCTGATGTGCCCTTTCTGGCCGCAGGTTGCAATGCACAGAGACAAGTTCCCCGAAAAGATCCCGTTCCGCCTGACGCGGATGCTCATCCACGCAATGGAGGCAAGCGGACTGTGTCGCAAGCAACGCGCTGCGTGTTCGGTCACGGGGCTGACTCGGACGTGCAGGTCAGCGGTATCGAGGGCAACTTCCGCATCACCTGCGAGAACGTCATGCGGGTCCTGCGCGACAACAAGGACAGCTTGATGGCCGTGCTTGAGGCGTTTGTGTATGATCCCCTTATCAATTGGCGCTTGATGACGCACGCAAGCCCCAAGCAAGGTGAGCTCCGGTTTGGATGCATGCGTTATGAAGTCTCGAGTCGCGCTAATGATTGCGGTCCGCCTTGCAGCTGGCGAGGCAAAGCCGGGCCGCCAGCACAAGATGGAGAACGGTGAGTCAAGTAGCTTTGAGCAAACAGCGCTGCTTTCTGAGCTGACACGGGCTGCAGATATGCTTGATGGCGATCGCAGCAGCGTGAACGCGCCGGGCAGTCGCAAGCTGCAGCGCAACGAAAACGACCTTATCGCAGGTGCGACGCGGAGGCCCGAGGCGTCTCCACCTCTGTCGTTACGGCGTGCTTCTGACGCGGCACCGTTTTGCGTGCAGACACTGAGGATGACGCAGATAACAAGCCCGAGGGCATGAACGTGCGGGCGCTCAACGTGATCAGCAGGATATCCAACAAGCTGACGGGCCGCGATTTCAAGTCGACAGTCACACTGGACGTGCCGCTGCAAGTGCAGAAGCTGATTCTGCAGGCGACGTCGTTTGAGAACCTGTCGCAGTGCTACGCGGGCTGGTGTGCAACGTGGTAGTAAACCATGCCAGGCTCGCAGATCCGGTTTTCGCCCTTTCCACATGATCCTGGTGGGACGCGGTGGAGCTGCTGGCGGTCGGCCGCCGTGCGGGTTCGTCCAGCCAGCCGGCGACATCGCCGCTGACCAGCACCCGCGGCCGCGGCCCGTACATGGGCTCGCGGAGCAGCAGCGGCTTGGAAGCGGCGGCACCGAGTGGATCCTCCTCGAGACCGGACACGAGTCGGTGTTGGTCGGGTGCGGGCTCCCAACGGACTGCAAGGGCATGCCTCGGGAGCTCCGCGCGCTGCCTTGGTCGTCCATCGATGTCATTCTGGTGCCTACCTTCAAGGACATGGGCGCCCTGCCCCTTGTGGCCAGGCGCACGGCGTTCCGGGGACAGGTGGTGTGCAGCGAACCGACGGCTTCGTTTGGGAGGTGAGTCGAGACGACGCCTGCCGCCCAAGGGAACCTGTCCGCGTGCCTTCTGACGACGGCCTCAGGCTCTGGATGATGGAAGGGCTCAGGATCGCGAGTGCAGTGCATCTGGGCAGCGGGGCAGCCATGCCGAGCCTGGCGGCATACACAGAGGCCGATGTCGAGAGTGCATTCGAATCGGTTGTGTGCGTGCGCTTTGGAGAGGTCAAGGTGCGTGCCGGCGCTGTGCACGCCGTGAGGGATGCGTGCTGCTGATGGCTCTTGCGCCGAACGCTCGGCTGGATCATTGAATTGCAGAGCTTTGGACGCATTTCGGTGCAGGCGCACAGCGCCGGCGGTGTGCTCGGCGCCAGCGCATGGCGAATTCAAGTTGGCAACCTCAAGGTCTGTGCATACAGAGGCACTGGTGTCGAGCACAAGTCTCTCGCTTCGCGGGAAAACTGACATATCGCGGTCCAGATTGGGTTTCTGGGAGATGTTTGTCTTTCGAATGGGCTCCCGAAGCGAGCAGATCTTGCCGGCTTTGACGAGATGACGGTCGTGGTGTCGAGCTCGCGCATCGAGAAGCGTGCGTGCCCCTCGCAGCTCCACAAGTCGCTGGCCGACGCGTGGCAGCATGCCCGTGAGTCCAAGCGCGGGTTCCTGGCGCCAGGCAAGCTTTCTGACAGCCTGGGCAGACAAGACTCTGCGAGCCAATGGCGCCGTTGTGTTTGCGAGCGAGATGGGCGGCTACGTATTCGAGCTTGTCAACTTGCTCTTCCGGTTGCTCATGTCCAATGCCCTGGATCAAGTCTCGGTCCATGTTGTATCGAGCGCCGCCAAGGAGGCCTTTCAGCACGCGCGCATTCAGGGAGAGTGGTGTGTCTCGCGCATCCCACGACTCACCTGTTCTGGGGCCATCTCTAACGCGCGCTGTTGGCAGGATGAGTGATGCTCTTCAGGCTTCACTTGCGACTGCATCCGAGCCGCTGGGGCTGTCTGTTCTCGAGGCCAAGGCGAGGCTGCTGCTGCATGCGGACGTCGAGTCACTCGCAAAGCAGCCGTGCCCTCGCGTGGTTGTCACGACATCCGCCGTCACAACAACAGGTGTGCTGGAGCTTCTCGACTCTGTGCGCGATCACGGCGTGCCGCGGCCTCTTCTGGTTCGAGTGGGTAAGTGCCGGCGGCGACATGGCGGCAGCTGCAGCTCCAAGAAAATGACTTGGAACTGCAGATGGGCCGGCTCACGGCGCTGTGGCATGGAAGCCCTCGGTTGTTTGTGCCTTTGAGCCGCACGCAGCATGGGACGAGGTGATGCTCGCCGCCAAGGAGCTCTGTCTCGCGCAGCTGGTGATTGCCCGGCGGGACATTCCGCCCGAAGGCCTGGATCTCTGGAGCGGGCACATGCTCAAGCGCCAGTGCACGCTGGACAGCACGGTGGGCGGGGGGGGGGCGCAACTCTGGTTACGGTGCAATGGCGACACCT
>JADGIZ010000233.1:0-18685 GCA_027604665.1 Polyrhizophydium stewartii | reverse complement strand
TCTATTTAACATTATAATGGATTACAAAGAATATACTTAAACTTACTTAAGATCTAAAATAACAATTTCTATTACTTGGATAAGATATTAATTATATAATCTTCAAATATATAGTTTAACATATTAAAATTCTCTTTATGTTCTATTTTAACTATTCCTATTCAATTACCTAGCTAATATATTGAATTATAAATAATAACAAGATTAATATAGATATTAACATTTAATAAAAGATAAATTAGATAACATCACCTTAGTTTAGATAATATAACAATTTGATAACCTAACATTAGTTTAGATAATATAACATATTCTAGAAAGTTATTGAGAGATAATAACATGTTATAAAATTCTTCGATGCTCCGCAATAATAAAGATTTGGAATATAATTAGGTTATTGAAGAGATTAAACCTTGTAGTTTAAGTTAGAATTTGATTATAATTTGATATTTTAATATTCCAAGTTAATTTTAATTAGTTAACAAGTTATATTAAGTATAGATATACACGGGAAATTAAGATTAGAATAAAATTCTAAACAGGAAGATTCTAAAATTCTATCTATCCAATTCTATCCTGAATTCTCAAATTCATTTTCTCTCATAAAGTTCCCATGATTATTCTTTATAACTCTTTAAACTTTATTTATATATTTAACTATCTAACAATTTTAAATTAAATATATCATAGTTAACAATCTAAAGAATACTAAAATATTCAAATAATTGCGAAGCACCAAGACTAATTAATTACCATTTTTCTTCTATTTAGAACTTAAACCTATAAAGCTATTAAATAAATTGCGCTGCATCGAACTATAAGATATAATTTTAATATCTAATTAAGAAAGTATCTACCTGATCTATTATTTTACCAATTCTGACTATTAAAACTTCGATGGCTGCGCCAATTTACACTTATTAATTAACAGTTAGAATCCTCTTACTTAATTCTTAGTTATTCTAGTTTATCTGCTCATAGTTATACTAATTCATATATTTATCTATTATCTATAAACTTTAAGTACTTAGCTATAGTATTAATAATTCTATTTAAGCAATTGTATACTTAAGAAGTATTAGATTTCTTCAGAATTCTCGTGTAAAGTCAAGCTTGAGGAATAGAACAAGCATTATAATACTTAGAATTCCCAGTCTTTATAAGTAAATATCTTAGATCGATTCTAATCACTTTCCTGCTAGGAGATATAACTATCTATTCCTCTATTTAATTAACAAGTATGGGGGTTTATATAATATCTTAGTCTTTATTTAATTACATTTTTAATTCTTCCGATGGGACAATGTCCCTGAGGTCCATTGGAGAATAAACAACAATAAGTAATTACTAGAGTAATACCCAATTTGACCTTACAAATAGCGAAAGTTCTAATTCTCCTCAGTATTTAAAAGAGTTTAATACAGTAATTTTAATCTAATAATTCTAGTAGTTAAATATCGATGCACAGCAATTTATATAATACCTTTTAAGTTTAATATAACAAAATCTTCTACTCTAAATATTCCTAGTTTATCTCTTACTAAATATTAACTTAGCTTATGTCCTAAACAATATACTGCTGGTGAATAGTTGGGTATGATTACTGGCCACCTCAAAAAACAGCTAATTTGGACTATTTCTTCAATGTATCATGTATAGTCTCTGAGGAACCTTTAATAATATTCCTGCTGATTAGAGAATAATACTCCTCCCAGCATTTTATGATATTTTAAGAGACCGAATCAGCCTCAGGCAAATCCATCGGAGCTCGATTAACTTCTGCAATTGCACTAATACTAAACTAGAAAGCCATAGGCAACTAAGCATAAAATAGCCCAATACTCCGTTGAGCATCGACAATTTCCAAAAGATCGACACTCCCAATAGTAAAAACTGCTGTAAGTAGGATAATAGACAAACTAACAGAATAACTGATAAGTTGAGCTGTCGATCTCAAACTTCCCAAAAAAGAATATTTAGAGTTGGAAGCCCAACCAGCATAAATTACACCATAAATTCCCAATTCGGAGATAGCAACCATAACAAGTAGACCCCCTCCTACCAACTCAGCCAAAGCCAACCCACGGTCTAGGGGAAGTACCTACCAATTCAATAGTGCCAAATACTAAGTTATAAATGGAGCTCCCTCAAAAAGCCAAGTAGAAACAGGCAGTGGCTATACCGTTTCTTTCTAAATCTATTTTACCCCATCTGCAAACGGCTGTAGAAACCCCAACCATCCTACTTTATTTGGGCCTATACGTCTTTGACAGGCTCCCATGATTTTACGTTCAGCCTACGTCATTAGTGCCACAGACTAAATAACACCGATTATTACGATTATACTAGCAGCCATAAGGCTTTCCATTATTACAAAGATTCCATCAAAATTTCGAAAAGAGGGTCCTCCCTCCTCTTATAATGTGTAACCTCTTGGGTATTGTTACATATAAATCAGAAAATAGCTTAAATCTAAAGTAGAACTTGATCTACTACCAATACTGGTCTATTAACTAACTCTCTCAAGTATTAGAATAACACTTAGAAACTCTATCCAAAGTCTACTTATTCCAATAACAATCATATACTTTATAGTTCTATAATTATGACTCTTATTATAAAACAAATCATATCTAGTATTACTATCTAACTAATACTTTAATAGAGCTATTTTTATGATTACTTAATATCATTCTTAGCACTCTAGTGCTTCTACTTGAAAAAATCTCTAGATATTTTCTTCTATATATCCATTTATATTATTACTTATATTTTCTAAATATACTCTAGAAATTATTTTAGGTTATTATATTACTTTACATAAATAGTATACTTTATCATAGTCACAGATTCTTAATCTAAATTAGTTACTAAGAATACCAGTACTTTATAATATCGGTGCGGTGCTATGCAATCGCAATAGATATTTACTAGAATATCTAGAATCTTTCTATTATCTAGTTCTATTAAAATCTCTATATTTATCCACAATTTAATATGAAGAGCTGCAGTTCAAGACTGTTTAATAACTTTCATGACTTTACATAATCTTCAAATGAATTATTTTTGAATATCCTCACATTAATTAATTAATGGAAATTATGGTATTAAGTTTGAGGAGGTATCCAATTCTACTTTGGGATTAACTTAATTTCCTTTCTAAGGATTCCTCTTCTTGTTAATTACTATAATACTACAAATTAAGATAGGTACTAATAAATATTTAACCCATTTTAGGTACTAATAACTATTTAACCCATTTGGTTATTATAACACTACTTTCAATGTATCAATCATATTATAACACTACTTTCAATGTATCAATCATATTGGTCACATTTCCTACTTGTTATGCTCCCAAGTAATATTAATACTTCGGAGGACCGATAATTTCATCTTTATCACATTTTTAAATGGAATTGGTACATTTATGGATTACCATGTACTAAGGTACATGTATTTTAGGATAATTCCTACCATTATAATACCATTCAATACTAACTTACGGATTTATTAATGTAATGAATTATAACAGGGACTTAAAGGAAGGTCATATATAACTTATAAAGAATATTTAGAAGGATATTAACATGATAAACGATCTTGGCTACTCCAGCTTGATATTAACTAATTACTAACTACTACTCCTACTATTTTGTTGGTATTTACTTATTAGTAACACTAATAATGAAGCCAAGCCATTTTCTTAATAATTCTTGATTATTTAATCTATCAGATGGACCTCAGGAACATCGTCCCTTCGGAACCTCTTTATTTAATATCTTATTGATACTTACCTTTAATATACTATTCACATATTTATTTTTCACATATACTTATTTCATCCTCGCGGTCGTTGACCGCTACCCTCTTAACATCTCTCTTTATTTATATACTTTACACAGGTACTTACTTAATAATGTACTTGGTAATTTATGCTAGTAATACTAATCAACTTTTTCATATTATTACTTATATATCCTTTATTACTAATGGCTAACCCTTATTTTAATATGGAGATGAACTATGTTTACAATTAAGTATTTAATAATTTCCTTTTCCATATCCGAACATTACATGTCTAATCCTTATCATTTTCTATTTATGATAGTGTCAATAATGGGTTCTTCATAAGAATATGTACTAAGTATATTATTAATATTACTCTACTACTAACCTTATAAAATCTATAGATATACTTTCATTTAATACGTATTTACCATGATAGATATTTATTTGCTACTGTAAAGAAATAGGAAATTCTAGATAGTAATTTAACAGTTATCCATGCGTAGCATCCCTTCTTATTAAATTTCAATATTAGTGATATCTAATTATTAATAGTATACTGTATTTTACTCACTTTTTATTTATCCTGAAGGACCACTGTCCTGAAGTCCAGTTGGATTTTATACTAACTAATTAATAACTATGATAATTAATGTGTAATTGGACATGAATGAACAACATCATAAGTTACTTTTACCGATACTTTCTCTTAATAAGTATTCCAAATGAGTTACCTTACACTTTTCTTATTTACGATGCTTCGCAATTATTCTATTTCCAAATAGTAATACAATCCAATTAATCCCTAGCATTGTAAATCTAATAAGTACTGAATGATTTCTTGGTATCGAGAATTATTTATAATATCCTCACATTAATTAATGGAATCATATTTGTCACATTAATTTTAATAAGATTGGGGGTATTATCTTACCTCTTAATGGAATTCATTCTATCACATTATTGAAATGGAAATGGGACATTCTACCATTTTGGCCTTCGGATAATTGCGTAGCATTCCGTCGCCAAAAGATAGAAGCATTGGATAATTGCGTAGCATTCCCTCGGCACCAAAAGATAGAAGCATTCTTAAAGATAGAAGCATTCCTAGGCACCAAAAGATATAGGTTTATTAATCAAAAGATAGAAGGAAGAGATACTTTATTTTTTTCTTGATAATGATTTATAATTTAATACCATCCTATCGTATCGTGATTAATGATAGTGTATCGAATACTGTCGTAATTTAATTAATCTTATATATTTAATACGTTAAAAAATATAAGGTATATAAATCGTATTTCCTTAATAATCTAATACTAATTTCACTAAGATCTAAGTTCTACATATAATTATAGATTAAGTTCTTAATATCATTTTGATGTAATTAACTTAATATATGTAATAGTGATAGTATTCCTTTGGCTGTTTATCATATTAAATAAGATTCACATCACAAATAATCATGCCTTCACTACTTATTTATTTACCCAAAGGATATTATACCTACTCTACTACTACAATCTACTTATTGGTATTAATATAATCTTACGGACATTAAACTCATATACAATTAGATAATTATAGATTACTACTTTATATATAAGTTGATGTTATCACCTTAACATGGTTTTCGTCTAATTGATACTATGTTAGTCTATTTGGGATAAAATTATAATAATCTAACTCTAATAATACATAACCACTTATCCAACTCTAAATCTCTTCCTTTACTTCACATACTCTTCTTAATTATTCTTAATAAATTTGATGTAGTATTAACTACTAGCCCAATAAGAACCCTATCCTTTTTCACACGTTAACTATTTTTTCACATAATATCTAGTACATAAACTCTAACTAGTAAATCTCGAAGCCAATAATGAAGGATCTTTTTCACATTATAAAGATAAGATTAATGCTTTAGCCTACTTTGAATACTTAACATAATGTCCAAGGCAAATGATTTAGGAAAGCTAGTTATTGTTAAAAGTTACTTTAAGAGACTAACCAATCGTCACATTATATTCATATAACTGATTTCGGATGGAAGTGGTATTTATCATATTCCTTATACAGAATCGAGAAGTATCTCAGGTACAGGGCCCCCCCTCGGAATCAACAAATCGGATTTCGGGCATGACCTTGAATTTCGATAGTAGGGGAATTAGGTACTAGTGGGGAACTGTTAGTATTATTGTCCCAAGAAACGGGTTGGTCGGGTCCATGAAAACAGGGTTGGTCGGGTCCGATGTAGGGGAAGACGGCTTGGTCGGATCCATGTAGAGGGTCGTACGAGAGGGTATCAAAATATGGGAAATTAGGGGGAATACCTTAATAACTAAGAAAGTTAGCCCAAATACCAATAGGTTCCATTATTAGAGTTTAAATGAAGTGAAGAATAGTATTAGTACGGTTACTTTCAGATCGTTAAGGAAGTTATATAAATAGTATAAATCAATACCATATTATAAATAATGTCTAGAATGTATCGTTAAGGAAGTTATACTTATTATCAGTTATATATTATAAATAATGTCAAAAAATTAATAGTAAGGTAGAGTATTACATTGGAGAGCCACCGGAGGTAATGTATGAACTTAAGTCATAGACTGTAAATATTATTATTAGTTATATATTATAAAGAATGTATATTAAGTATAGTAGTATTAGTAGGAGTAGTAGAATAGCGTAACTAAGCTTCCGTTATTCTTATAGAAGAAATTAATAGTAATTGGCAGAGCCATCGATATTATTATGAATACTTAGATTATTAAATAGTAAATATTATTATGAATACTTATATTATTAGTAATATAGGACCTTCTATTATTTAGATCATTATTATGTAGTACATGTTATAATAATGTAAGTAAGTAATGTGACAAAGTCCTTAAACTATGCTACATCTTAACTAATGATGCAACGTATAAATATATTTAAATAAGTTATACATGCTACGCATGGTAGGAAATAATAAATAAATAAATTGCAATGCATCGGAATTACATTATTATCGTAATCAGAATAAGTATATTATTAAGTAGGAAAGTATCGATCCTAGTTAGTAATTAAGTACATGTTATAATAATGGGAAATGGATTACATTAAATAAGTAATGTGACAAAGTCCTAAATTATGATTGAGTTATAGATTACTTCAAATAGGTACCTAACTTCATTAGTAAGTAAATCCTAACCTTAATCTTAACCTACGGTAAGTCCGGTGGACCTCCCTCTACTTCAATACCATAATATCTTATATACCTAGGTCGCCTGTGTACTTTCTTTATCAGCTACGCTGGTCTAAGTCCGGTGTAATTAGGGGTCGTCATACCCCTCTATCTACTTCTTTATCCGGTGGACCTCCCTCTACTTCTTTATCCGATGGACCTTGGGGTCGTCAGAGCCCTCTAATTATTTAATAAGAGATACTTAATTTAATCTTTATTAATGCTTAGGTGGGCAAATTATGGTGTAGTTCGGGGTCGGCAGACCCCTTTACTTCGAGACTTTCGGTGGAGCTCGGGGGTCGGGAGATTACTTCGATACTTTCGGTGGAGCCCGGGGTCGGGAGACCCCTCTACTTCGATACTTAACTTTAATTTATTCCGACTGGACTTCAGTCTTGGCGTCCCTCAGGATTAATTATCGTATGTAAATAGATATGCGGTACTAAATACCGTAAGTATTTGAACAGGCTCACCACCAGCCTGAAGGAATATTAATTAAACTACTTTAATTTATTAATAAATACGTAAGGTCTAGTATATAATGGTACATTATAATTAGAATTACAAGACCTAAATTAGGTGAATATGATATAGTGTAAAGGTAGTGGTTCTTATTTCATTAAACTTATTAAGGATAAGGTAACTACCATGGGAAGTAGTAAAGTTATTATAGAAAGAGAGAGTACTATATATCAACATTAATATGTTAAAGATTAAAAGTGAATATCTTATCCTAACTTTATTATAAAAGTAAGAAGTGATATCATTCTTATTAATTCCAGAAGGAAAAGGACGTTGATCCATTGATTTCTTAATAACTCTTTCCATCTTCATTCTAATCTATACGTATAAATAATTCTATTCTAATCTAATTAGGTAATATGTAATGGGATCAATTAAATTCATAGTAAGATATTGAATACGATGCGTACGCAATTAACCATCTGTAATTAAATTCTTGAGTACGAGGAATTATAATGACGTAAATTACCATAAATCATTAATAAATTACCATGAATCATAATGTATAACTTCACTATTTAGTTAATCACTATTTCCATTATCATTATCCTAAATTAGGTAATATGTAATATTATCATTAAAATTTATTAGTACCTATCTTAATTAATACTTAGTATCTCACTTTCTATAATTAATATATGAGAAAATCAACCAATGATATTATATATTTAATATAAAGACCCGATTGGTATGAGTTATAGTAATACCCTTATAGATATATAACAGATTATAAGCAATTAAATATGGATAAGAACCTATTAGAATCTGGACGATATCTAATATACTTATCAGATCTTGACTATAACAGATAGCAATAAGTATCATACCTATCTTTGATAACATAATATATTATCTTAATATACATATAACCATAACGATATGATGAACAAAAGAATTGATGCTATAAGATATAATAACTCATAAAATTCTATTCTATTATAATATAAGAAATACTGTAGTCTATTAGTAAGTCAAAGAGAAATGAAATATAGTTAGAATATACGATCCGAAGGCCGAAATAAATAGTATCATTATAAGATGCATGATTTAATAATAAATTAGTTCCCGGATTATTAGATGGATAAGACTATTATAAATGTAAGATATTTAGTCAATGATATTAGATCTAAAGGGTTAGATATAGATAGTAATATAGACAAGATATCTGAATAGTTCCAATCAAATAAAATAAAGATCCGAAGGCCATAATTAAGTGTATTCTATTTAAAATTATCTAAAATTCAATAAGCAATAACATTTGATACACAAATAATAAATATATTAAACATCTAATACTATCTAATTCTTACTATATAAAGACACTATAATGTTAAATTAACCACTATTTATATCTTATTCCGATGCATTGCAATTTATTATCAGATTTTAATTAGTTACTAGTTATAAATATAAGTCATTAGTTTAAATACAATTAAATTTTCCTTCCATTAAATATATTTGTAAGTATTAAAGTACAATTAGTTATTGAAGGGATTCCTCTATTATTTATTAAGATTCTATATTAGAATTATTATCGGTGCTTCGCAATACTGTTATATTAAGTTTATTTGATTATTAAGATAGGCTATTATTTAATATCTATCTAACTGTTAAATCTCTACTTATGAATATATCTGTAACAAGGTACTACTGGCTATCGAACTTGTATTTGTTATGAGTATAAATATATAAAATTAGTATTGGTAGTTGACATGTGTAATCTAACTTTATTGATAACATCTTTATTTAGATTTAATTATCTAAAGTAGTACCCTCTACTATAAATATATTACTTAGCTGCTATAGTATTACTTCTAGTCTCTATCGATAGTGGTATTTCTTTTTATAGTGGTAGATTACTTATTTAATTAGAGGTACATAGTACCCCCATTTGTCCCTACTTATTTATATATCAATTACAGGTGCTTTATTATACTTATCATTCATTCTTCCTTATATTCAACTAGTTATATCCTGCAGTTCTGCTATATATTATATTTAGTTTTACTTGTATATTAGAATCTATACGATGCGATGCGGCCCAATGGGACGCAACGTAATTTGATAATATCTTATCTTACTTTACGATACTATTCATTATTATTTATAGTATACTTTTAATTAGGTCCCCCAAGGGGGGAGGTCCATTGGATATTAAATACTCATCCAGTTAATTACTATTTTGTCATCATATTGATGACTTGTTATTACATAAAATTAAATACGATGCTTGTGGAAGTGGAATCACTGCAAACGCAATTAATACTTTATAACTACTTATTAGGTATTATATATGCTTATACTGAATTAGGGGGATTAGATCCTACAATTATGGGTACTTTATTACAATAGATCCCCCTATTTATTAATCACTCTAATATACTCTTAATGATGAATTTGATGGTACTTAATAGAATAAAATCGATTACTAGTATTACTACCCCTTTTATCTCTAAATTGCCGATATAATTAAGTATAAGATAAAGACCTATTAGATTCTATATACTAAAGTCATATTAGTGTCTACTCCCTAGTCATCCCTTCTTATAATAATGACAGATGCTTAAATACTAACTTATCATTTCCTATACTTATAAGACATACTATATATAGATCTACATTTAGAACTAAGATTCAATAGACTTTAGTATCCCATATAATGGTAGTTCTTATATATTTACTATAGTTATTGTTTCTACACCTATAATCTCTAGAATTCAGACTAATTTAACTAAGATAAGGTAAATATCTAATTATAATATTAGTAGTTAATAATTAGTATATCCTAATTATGCCCACTTAAAGATGAATAATTATCCTCTGCATTACAATTAAATCCCTATATACTTTAATCCTAAGATAAGGAATATCGAGAGTAGAAGAGTGAGGGTTTTAAGGAAACCCACACTATTACACCAATTCATTTAATTATGTTCCAATATTTATTATTCAGCTACGCTGTTATTAAGTTAGGATTATTTATATTTATAGATTATTCTCTCTATTTATAACAAGGCTTATTTCCCCGTTATTATAATTATTATATCCACTATTATATCGATGCGTCCCTGAGGTCCGTAGGAGCAATATTACGTTGATTTGGTTGTTATTGATGGATACTATTTATTATTAATAAGTACTATTGGTTCAACCATTACTAATGACACCAATTAAATTCCTAAATCTTTCCAATGGACCTCAGGGACATTGTCCCTTCGGAATACTTTATACTTACTAATATACGCTATTATTAATATGCTTAGACCTCTAATTACTAATCCTTATACTTAGAACTATTGGAGGTAGACATTAACACTAACATATCTATTATTCTGACCTTCGGATCAATCCTAAACTAACCTATTGCTACTAGATTCCAAGATTAATGACAACAGTATTACAGATAACAATATTACTATTAATAGCTATTGGTAATTCTAACTATCTATTACTAATGATATATCCTATGGGTAGTTAGAATCTTTATTAGTAGTATACTATGGTTCTTTATTAATCGAATACTATTTAGATTTATTACTAAGTATATTATTACTAATGGTAATATCTTATGGGTATCCATAGTATTTATCTGTAAATAAGTTTACTCTACAAATGTTAGATATTATTAATGAGAATCTATTCTGAGTATTTATATACAAATACTAATCAGTCTACTATTGATATTTTTGTTAAGGATATAATCCACAATACTATAGGTATTAATAGCTAAGTATATGATACTATAAGTTAGAGATAAATAACTCTGGCTATACTAATAAGTACATTCTAAATCTTATTTACTACTAAAGAGCTTATTATAAAGAATACGATACATATCATTGGTAATTATATTTATAAGTAAGAATACTTTACTAATAACTAATGGGATCTAATCTGAGCTGGTTAGTGTTTATATTAAGGATCTTCTTGATGTTAAATCAAATTTATTGATATTGATTAGAGATTAGTGAGTTTCATATTTCAATTTAATGTATAGTTACTAGTTTAATATTATAATAGTTAGTCATTGATTCAATCTAATAATTATATTTAGTAAATATTGGTGAATAGCTTGAATAGTAGTAGTTATTATGTATATAATTTATACTAATAGGATGAATAGTGATTGGCAAAGCCATCGAGACTTATAGCTATACGGAATTTGGAGATACAGCTATGCTGGATAGTCAGTTTATTTTCAATAATATAAATTAGATAATTGTCATATTTGGGTTTAGATTATTAGCTATAGGTGAACTAATTCCCTGCCTGTATAATTCTATCCATATTCTGTCAAGTAGCCTATTATAGTAGTTATTAATTTGGGATTAATCCATATTGGTTACACTCTCTATGGTTTGGTTTGTATAATATCTGATGTTCAATATTCTGCGGTCTATACTTAGGTGTAATTTTATATGTATTTGAATTCCACTGGTTAGCGATTAATACTGTTCAGTCATAGTTTTAATCATATCGATGCGATGTTCCGGAGGCCCACAACGCAATATTATTCTAATCTTAATTATTTAGTATATTATAGCTTAGTTCTATTTTTATAGAGGAGATACACATTTGTTATAGTAGATTAAATTAGTTATTATTCAGTACTACGGACTCTTCTACCTATTATAGATATGTTAGACAGTATAAATAGGTTTATTATTCCGACTGGACTTCAGGACAGGCGTCCTTCAGGACTAGTTATTCTACATTAGTATTCATAGTTAATTGAGTGGGATAGTCTACAGAATATAAAGGATTCTAGCATCACTAGTGTAGATTTAATAGAGACGTATTCTATGTAGTTTCTAACATAGTCTTAATATCTTAATGGGTTGCGGACATGGTTGATTGTATTTAGTATCTTAATGTATTTATATCTTATCTTATTAATTTATAGAGTATGAGATATCTTATGTAGAGTTAGCATAGATTAGGTATAGTTAATAGAGTTATTCTATATTAGTTATAGTTAATAGTATATATCATTCTAATCGCGATCCTCCGGAATGCGAATTAATATCATTAGTCCCCTGTCCCATGGACCTATGGACAGGGTCCCAGCGGGAGTTAAAATAGTTCTAGTTAAAATGAGCTACTAATATGACATCTAGTTAAGATGATCTGTATCATGTCTATAGTTAAGATCAGAAGGTCGGATACATTGTTAGGATAATTAGTTAAGATGGAAGTTAAGATGCAATATACAGAGTTCACAATGTGACTCGTTCCAGAGGTCCCTGGGATAAAGATAAAATAAATAAGTAGAATTAGCTATTTACACCCAGCTTAGACTGCAGCACTCTTTCCCCTTAAGGGATACGTTTGGCGGTTTATAATATTAATAATCAATACTTTAGCCATTATGCAATATTCTAATATATGTAACAATCTGAAATCATTATTAATCCTTGAATAATTTTATATCTGTCTATTCTCCAACTAATTTCTTATAAGTTCTATTTGGCCTTCGGATCTTCAATTTTTATAGGTAGATTACTGGTTCTCCTATGGAGAGCTCTACAATATTAGGGAGAGATTTATATTGAGTTTATTCGGTATTATTAATTATTGATATTGTTATAATCTAGCTCATCAACCCAACCTTAAAGTAGTATAAAAGGTAATAATTTTAATTTAAGCTATTCTTCTACATCAAATGGAATTCATCCTCATCCTCCGGACTGATAGCCGAGAGTTATATAAGTAGATAGTAAGAGATAGATAAAATACAATATGTAATAAGACTATGTAGAGCATGAATAAGCTAAAATAGTTGAATGGATAATTGCGTAAGCATCGAACAATAAGACTTAAGTAATAGGGTAACAAGAACTGTAATATGTATGTAAGATAACTAATCGAATTAGTGGTTAATAGATCTTAGCACATAAATATAATACAATAATCCGTAGGCCAATAGTAAATGATAATAACCACAGCATAGCTGTGTATAATCTATAATGTATAAGAGATTCAGTAGTAAATAGGTAATAAACTAAGAGTATTAGGAATAAGTTATGGTAATAATAATTGGCAGAGCCATCGATAAATAGGTAAGAATTATTAAGATTGCGTGAGCATCGAATGTAGCAATGAGATAGATCCGAAGGCCAAGATCTTCTACATTAATTAGTTAACTAATTATATATAATATAAAGAGGAATAGATAAATATATTAAATAGACATAGTGAATAATCCGGAGGCCAAGAGATTAAAATAGAGGATTAGAACATCTACACAATTAGTAATAGTAATTAGAGAGGTATATCATTAATAATGAAGAGATTAATAGGAAGTACTTCGGACTTGTCATAGGTGGTTAGTATTCTGTATAGTTAGATTAGGAGGGATAGATACATTCAGAAGAGATTAAATAGGGATCTTGAGATAAATTATGTTCTTAATGTAGAGAGCAAGGAGATTAATTATAATATTAAATATAACTAGCTCAAGATTATTAAAATCAATTATTCATCATTGTTGTCATTCATCCTTATTAAAATCTAGACATAAATCCTTTAGGTTCTTAGATTAATAAAATTGCAAAGCATCGAAATCCGGTGGAGGCCGTGGCCGACCTCCGGTCAAGATAAATAACTGATAGTCCGAAGGCCAGAACAGAATCTAATAAATATAGAAAGGGAAATTAATAAGAGGCACCCTATGGGGAATCATTCAAATTTAAATCATTTCACGCTTGACTGTCCAACCAATTTCTAAAGTCGGTAATAGCCACAGCTTTAACACCAATTGGCATCATAGAATGCATAACACCACACTACTCAGAACATTGACCATAATATGTAGAAGGGCGGTTAATAACAAATCCAACAGAGTTCAAACGACCTGGAATTGCCTTAAATCACAAAGATATGATTAAACGACTATACATTAAATTAATTTTGGGGATATGCCTCTTAATTACCCTTTATTAAATGATTGTGTGAGCTAGTCTGTAGCAATAGTTTGAATCATTTTCATAATATTGACGGTCTTAAGTTATTATAACTGATTAACCGTTAACACTCAATAGTGACACCAAGATTATACATAAAGCTCTCCTGAGATCCCGAATCTAAAGAAGATTTTTGATTCCTCTGAAATATAATTAATTGGATATTATTAAAATATAAATTTTAATGGTTACTCATACACTAAGTTAATACTTGATTCAGTTAAAGTTGTACAAGTAAATAGCAGAAATTACCCTGGGTGTATGATTAGATAGTGAAACTGTCACAGGAAACGGTTATTGCGTTACGTTCCGAGGGGACTCCGTACCCGAGGTCCAGAGGAGGGCCGGAGGATCGCATCGAATAAAATTAGATGGATAATAAATTAATTAAAACTAGAATAATACAAGTGAATATTAGAATATAAATAGTCCTGAGGGACGCCCAGCCCTCTGTCCAGTCTGAATAATAAAATCCTAAAAATAGTAAAACGGAATAGCTTGCTATGAAGTGGTTATAGATGAATATTATGTAAAAAAGTTTGGCTTAAATATTAATTCGATGCAACGCAATAAAATAATTTAAAGATTGTTAAGACTTTATTAATAGGACTATGGTGTTAACTTATTTAATGAATAGTATCCTAAAATAGCATCATAGATGCCTTAATTTAATAATGTCTGTTGTACTCTAAAATATCCAACACTAAGGAATTGTTTATAGTATAAATATCTTTAATATTATAATAGTTCAATGGTTAGAGTATCATAAGTATAGTTATCCTTATTAAATAATAATGTAATATCAATGAATAATAGCTAAAGTACTTAAGTAGGGGACCTAATTAATAGTATAGTTAAAGTGAAGATTTGTGATGGATATAGTTTAGAAAATAGTCCAGAGGGACGCCTGGCCCTCGGTCTGGTCTGAATTATTTAAATATTTGATCAGACCGATGCTCCGGAGGTCGGTTCGCACCTCCATCTGCTCGGACGGTCTAAATAAAGTTAATAAATCAATAATGGAACCAAAGTAATGTAACCAAAGGTGAAAGGGTTATAATAGGTTAGTTAAGTAAGGCTTAGCAGTATAATTAAACAAGAGTGACTATTAGTTTATTGAATGACAAAGTAAAATTGACATCCTAAAGTTATAATAAGATCAACAACCAATCTTAAACTTCTTTCTTTATTAATATTACAACCTTAATGATAATACTTTATTAGAACATTCTTAGATTAAAGATATATTTAATAACCAAATATTGATTCAGTTAGAGTCTTAAAACCCTTTGATACTACTTTTAGACCCTCTAATTTAATATGATTTATTTCGATGCATCGCAATTAATTTTGATTAACTCAAGTAGTTATTTAGATAATTAAGTTAGTTGGTCACTTTGTGAATTGTTATAAGTAAACTACAACATAATATTAATAAATTTATTACTTATCATTTATTTAATAACCTATGCCTATTCTTTAATTATAGATTATTAACAGAAAATAACTTTAGTTACTATCTCTTTTCCTGTACTAATTCCGTGTTCAATATCTTTATTTAACCTTTCTTATCTTATTTTACTTATCCCTTTATTTCATTTATATATCTTGGCTTTATTTTAACTTATTAGATTTATCATTAATTAGTAAAAGAATAAATTAGAGTATTAGAGGAATCATTTATTTATGTTTATCATTTATCTTGGAGTTATTTTTATCTCTACTTCATTTGTTACATTTTTATTTCTTTCTAACTTATTTTGACTACTTTATTATTTAAATAAACATATAAAGATTAATAAAGAATAGATAGGATTAAACTAGAAAATAAAGGGAGTTCTAAAGAAAGATTATTAGAGTACAATGGACTTACAAAGAATAAATCAAGGACTAGTTAAGGAGATGTAGAACATTTAAGTCTTAAGAATTAGATCCAATTAATTAGAGATATATGGTACTAATTTAAAGTAGCTTAAATAAACTAAAAAAAGGAGAGAAAGGTAAGTACCACAGTAAATTAAATTAGAGTAAGAAATACAACAAAGCAAGTTAGATTAGTAGCAAATAAATCAAGTAGGAGTACACCAAGTACAGTCTAGTTAAATCTGTACCATGTTAGCCCTATTCTTTATTTATTCTCATACTATTTATTATAAACCAATTACCATAAGATTACAAAATCCCAGACTAAGAGTATCATTATTTCTAGTAAATAAATTACACTGTAAATCAAGGGTCAACTTTATCATAATTTTAATTATAGAAATTAGCTATATACTGGCTAAGTAGAAATACTGATTAGTAATTGAATAGAATAAGACAGCTAAAGGTTATAAGAAATTAAAAATAGCTAACTAGTATATACTTTGTATGATAATTTTCACCTATTTGTTATCAACAACTTTATGATTTATTAATTAATTAACTAAACCCTTTTAATTCTAACCTATTCTTAATTAATCCATAAAAATTTCTTAGTATATTTACACTATAATCTTATCTTAATGTTAACCAATTTATTATCCCGATGGGTCGGCAGACCCAGAGGTCCACCGGATTATTAAATTATTAGGATTAAAACTAAATTAGATAGGCTTATTAAAGAAATACTTGATAAATTTAAATATACTTTTTATTTAATCGAACTTATTTATCCGATTGGACTTCAGGACGAGCGTCCTTCAGGATTATTATTTAACCTATTCTCTAATTATCCCTTAATCTTATCAATAAAATTATTAAATTGCTGTGCATCGATCTAAATTAACTCTATTAATTATATGCTTAACTTTCTTATCTTATTTTAGTCTAGCTATCATATTAAGTTAAATTGCTATTATAAACATTTATTAATCTTGATAGAATTCATTCAATGTCCTTTTAGATTTATTCAGAATCTGTTTAAACTTATTACAAATTCATTCAAACTGGTTCTTAAGTTATTTTTAAAGATTATTAATTTATTTAAAGACATTATTAAGATATCTAGGGTTATTATAAAGGTTTAAATTACAGATTGGATAAAATATTTAACAGCTCTTTAATATTATATTCTAGTGATAAACTGATTATAATGAACTTAAAGGCTATAAAGTCCAAATAAGTGAAGAAAGAGATAGTAATTAGACTAAAAAGAAGATTAACCTACTTAATTACATTAAATTGATTATAACTAGATCCAATTAAATTAGAAATACCTTAGAGAATTATTTACTGTTCTATTATTAACTTGAGTTATTCAATAAACTAATTAGAAATACTTAGATGAATTTGATTAGATTAACTTTAAACTTGTTATTATTGATTATTTAGGATTCAGAAGTACCTTTTTTAATTATAACTAATTGGCTTAAATTGGCCTTTGTATTATTTAAATAAATATAATGTCAATAAACATAATTGATAAGGAGTTATTAAATATTATACAGCTAAAGCTGGAGTAAAAGATAAAATAAATATATAAAGAGTTTAATAGATAAAATAATTATTACAATTCACGTCCTGATGGACCCCGGGTCCTTCGGCCCCGTGGGAGTGACCAACTTAATAATTAGATTCGGATTTACTGTATTTATTAATTTAATTAGTGTTTAACCTCTTTATACTAAAATCCCAATGTTATTTAATACTTAAATTATAGTCTTATTAAACCCTTTAAGGATAAATTTATTCAAACAGGGATTTAAGAGATACTGAAGAAATTTGAACAACTTCTAGAGGACATTAGTCTAATTAGATTTTTTATTTTAACTGTATTAAAAGTCTTACCAAATATCATCTAAACTTATTTTATTGGTACTACTAATTGTCTAATTTAATAAATTAAAGAATAATTAAGAATTAAAAATAGTTATTGCTATTGGCCTACGGATCTATGTGAATTTTTTAGCTCTATTAATAAAGTAAATAAAGACTAGAAGAAATATAAAATGTTAGTATAATTAATTAAAATAATTTATTACAAAGTTGTTCAGAGTTTGATTTGATTTATAGTTTGATTTGATTTTAACTTATGCAGTATTAATTAGTTAGTTTCCTTAGATCCGTCGCAGACCCTACATACTGTTTACTGTGTTAGTCCAAACATAAACTCCAGGTTTTCTGTTATTTTGAAAACTGTTAGAAGCGGATGCGGGAACCCTCCGGCCAATTATTTTATTTGATGGGGTATTACCTGGAT
>JADGIZ010000232.1:0-18732 GCA_027604665.1 Polyrhizophydium stewartii | reverse complement strand
GGCTCCGAGATTGGCGCCGGCCGTTTTGGCGTCGTGCGCGAGGCGCTGTTCCAGGGCCTGCCTGCCGCGATCAAACGGATTGTGCTGCACCTGTACGAGCACAACCAGGAGCTGTACCGGCACGAGGTGCACATGTACCTCCGACTGTGTTGTCTGTGGGGCGTCGCAGTTGCCACGCTCTTGAGCTGCGGCATGGACTGCCACGACTCGGTGTCGATCATCACGGAGCGCGGCAGCCACTCGGAGACATGGCCCGAGTCGGACGTCGAGCTGGCCGTCGCCTCCTTGAAGGAGATCCATCGCATGGGCATCCTGCACGGCGACGTGCACGCCAAGAATGTCGTGTTTGTCGTCAAAGACAACGAGCGCCGCGCACTGTGGATCGACTTTGAGCGCAGCGAGTTCAGCAGTGACACCCACAAGCAGCGCAAGGAGATCAGCCAGCTGCGCAAGTGTGCGAGCTCGATCCGCCAGAAGTTTGAGAGCGAGTAGGAGGTGGCTGAGAGGCGGTTGCGCAAGGCCACACTGATTGTGCAATGAAAGGCGAATGCTGGGTGTTTGTCGTTGTGCAGTGTGTGATCAGCAAGCAGCGTCTTGACCAGAGCGAGAGCGGAATCACATTGGCGCCTTGGGCACCACCGACTTCGTTGTCGGAAAGCCGATTCTCGGCACTTGGCGGCGCTGCCGCATGCAGCAGGGCGTGGGTCATGCAGCGGAGCGGCACAATGCATCGGCGCATCCGGAGATGCCGTCCATTGTGGAGTCAGTGGCGTCTCATGCCTGTCAGCCGACAGCGAGATGCCTCCAAGGCGACCCGCTGCCACTGCAGCCAGGCTGCGCTTCGACTCGATCTCGACATCTGGAGACGCTGCTGCGATGGGCGGCGGCAGACGCCACTGCTGGTTGCACCACAGGCCACATCTGTGACTTTGTCAAACTCGAGATGCCAACATGAACCGGCGGCGCGGTTCTATCCGAGATGCATGCACACTCGCGCACATTGCTCGCTCTGGAGTGCATCTGAGATCAGTCGGTCTTGGTTCAGAAGCCTCACTGATCACCACCACCGCCACTTCCATGCATCGGTCGTCATTTCAGGTCTCGTTCATTCTGATGCAAATGCAGGCGTGTGCAACCAATGGCAGTCTCGATGGCGCGACAAATGCGTGCATGCTACAAAGGAAGCCGCGCTGCGCTTCCCGAATGCGAGATGTGGATGAGGGAAAGTCGAGTCATGAAAGTGCCGAGATTGGCTTGTGTGCGACAAGCAGTCGGCGAAGCCTTGGCTACGTGTGCGGAGTCGACGACGACGACGTCCATCCGTCGTCGTGGGCAAAGAAGGAGAATGCAGGATGACCCCACGGGCCAAAGCCAGGGTGGCCGTGGCGGCTGTGGCGACCGTGGCGACCTCGGTGACCGTGGTGGTGCGGCTTGGAGCCATTGCCGTCATCGGCCGACGAAGCGGCAGCAGGGTGCTGCCAGGCATCGTTCGCAAACGGGCGGCTGAACTCGAAGCTCGTTGGCGGCGCATATGGCGGCGGCGGGGTGTATTGAGGTTGTGGTTTGTATGGAGGCGGTGGAGCATCCGATTGAAGAGGCATATGAGCTGGTTCTGTGGCATATTGGTGCAATGGCGTGTGTGGAGCCTTTGGCGGCGGTGGCGGCGGGTGTTTGGCGAAGCGGCTTCCTAAAATGAACGGCAGAGGCACAGGCAAGAAGTGGGGGCCTGCGGAGTGGCAATCGAAGCGGCCATGGCGACGGCTGTGGCAGCGGCCAAAGTCGCAAGGGAAGCCGCCACTCAGCGGGTGACCCTGGCCACGCCGGCAGCCAAAGCCACGGCGAGTATGGCAAAGGCCTTGGAAGTCGTGGAGCGGCGAGCTCATGGTTGGTCGCTGGGGTGGAGCAAGCACTGGCTTTTATGCAGTGGTTAAGGTGAGGGTATGCCTGCGCGGTGAGCGGCGATGCAGGAAAGTGAGGTGCGATGGGTGGTTTATTTATAGTCGTCACCCCGCTCGGCGTGCTGCCAGCATCTCCGGTGAAACCGCGCGCCACGCCGCACGCGACTGGGACTCGCGGCAACTCGCCGATGCGGCCGCGGCATGAGGCCGATGGTTCTCCGCGGCGGCCGCGGATGCCTTCTGCGGGTGGGCCACCACCTTCTGACCGCTGCGGCAGCGAGCGGCTGGCCGGCGGTCGGCGGAGGGCTGCAGGGCTCCGGCATGCGATTGCGACATGTGCTGGAGAGTCGCAATCGGTCAGCGAATGCTTGGGTACTGCACCGCTGCATCGTACGCCGGAATGTTGAATGGCGAAGACGCAAAGCAAACGAGCTCATGCAGAAAGTGCTCTGCGTTCTCGCCGAGGAAGTCGGACAAGGCCTTGATTGCCTCGTCACTCCGGGGCTCGTGCCTGACCGGGCGTCAGCCTGAGCAGCGCGCCAATCGATATGAGCGCGAATCACCTTTTCAGCACCGACACAACGATATCCTTGACGATCTCGACGTCGCTCATGTGAAGCAGCGCTTGAAGGTCTCGCCGGATCCATGGGACGAGGCGCTCCAGCGCTGCCGGCTGCGCTCTGAAGAAGGCCGGCGCTGCAGATCTCGGGTCAGGCCTGCCGAGCAATCATCTGCGTTGCACGGCAATCTGGATCCCACCAAACTCGCGCACCTTGGCCTGCGCCGACAACGCTCGGTGCATGGCTCGTGTGCCACGCAAGTACACCAACCGGCGGCGAGCAAGCGCTTCGTCGCGGGCTGCCTCGGCAGTGCGCAGGCTTGCGGGCTCGCCAAAGGCAGGACGCGCACGGCGATGCGATCGCGCCGGCACCGGGCCGCCTGCGGCCCTGGTGGTGCGGCGGGGTCGCAGCGGTCCCGGAGCATCCCGTGGCACGGGCTTCGTGGCCTCGGCTCGACGAAGCTCTGGGAAGACATACTCATCAAAGTCTGCCTCGCTGCGGATGTGGTGCAGGGCAGCGGCAAAGGGCCGCTTGCAGAGCGGGCACTGGCGCGAGCAGTCGGCCCACCTGCCGATGCAGGCGAAGCAAAAGGCGTCTGGTGCGGACGGTCAGCGGGCGTCGGCCGGCCGGGAGGCACGCCATGGCTCCACGCACGCATGCAGGTCGCCAGGCGGGCGAGGTCGTCGATGTCGGCGAGGCAAATAGGACAGTGGTGCGCCACGCTTTGGGCCTCGCCGGCGGCGCTGCCCGCATCAGCCAGCTCCGGCGAAGCTACACTGGCGTCGCCGCCGCCGCCGCCGCCGACCGAGCGGCTGCCGTCGCTGTCGCTGTCGCTGTCGCCGACCTCCATCGGCTGCGTCGCGGCGCGCTGATTGGGCGCCGCTGGATTCGTTTGGCAATTTTCGGTAAAGAACGCCTTGCCTCAGCAGCGCCGACCATGAGCGAGCGACAGCCCCGGCCATCCAAGGTGCGTCTGGCCGTCCGACGCCGCGGCGCGTGCGGGGCCTGCGCGCCTCCGCTGTACAGCGAGCGCGCAACCGCGTACGCCCGGCGTCTGTCGCCGCTGTGCCTGTGCTGACACCGGCCGCCCGCGCGAGCAGGTCAAGAACAAGAACCCGGCGCCGGTCCAGATCACGGCCGAGCAGCTGCTCAAGGAGTCCGAGGCCTCGCGCGAGAAGCCCACTGTCCCGCCGAAGCAGCGAGTCACCGACAAGGAGGAGCTCGACGACTACCGCCTCACCAAGCGCAAGCAGTTCGAGGATGCCATCCGCCGCAACCGCACGGCCATCGGCGCATGGCTCAAGTACGCCGCTTGGGAGGAGTCGCAGGACGAGCTCGAGCGGTGCGTCGACGCCGCGTTCAGGCTGCCGGCCAGCGCCCGGCCATCGACGTCCGTGTGCTGACGGCTGCGCCGAAACACAGTGCGCGCTCCGTCTTTGAGCGCTCGCTGGACGTGGAGCCGCGCAATCAGACGCTGTGGCTCAAGTACGCCGAGATGGAGATGAAGCACAAGAACGTCAACCGTGCTCGCAACGTGCTCGACCGTGTCGTCGCGATCCTGCCGCGAGTCGATCTCTTCTGGTACAAGTACACGTACATGGAGGAGCTTCTGGACAACGTTCCTGGAGCCCGCCAGGTCTTTGAACGCTGGATGGAGTGGGAGCCGTCCGAGGAGGCGTGGATGGCGTTTGTCAAGTTCGAGATGAGGTGCGCTGCGCCAGTCTCGCTGTGGATACCCTTGCTGTGGTTCCTGACGACTATGCGTGCATTCACGTCGCAGATACCACGAATTTGAGCGTGCGCGCGGCGTGTTCAAGCGCTTCGTCAGCCTTGCTCCGCAGCCCAAGAACTGGATCAAGTGGGCAAGGTTTGAGGAGCAGAACGGCAAGATCGGTGCGTTCACTCGGCGCACGCTGTCCCAGGCCCACACTCACCACACATGCTCTTTCCGTGCAGACATGGCGCGCGAGATCTACGAGCAATGCATCTCGACGCTTGGCGAGGAGTTTATTGACCAGAACGTCTTCATCTCGTTTGCCAAGTTCGAGACGCGCAACAAGGAGCCCGAGCGTGCGCGCGTCATTTACAAGTACGCGCTAGACAAGCTGCCAGAGGGGCAAAAGGAGAACCTCTACAACGCGTACACGCAGTTTGAGAAGCAGCACGGCGGCAAGGACGGCATCGAGGACGTCATCATTTCCAAGCGGCGCATCAAGTACGAGGACGTGCGTCACGCATGTGCTGCACTTTCTGCGTGGCTTTTTGAGCGTTGTTGACGCTCTGAGCCGCAGATTCTGTCCGAGTCGCCACACAACTACGACACATGGTTCGACTATGTGCGACTCGAGGAGTCGACTGGCCGGCACGAACGGATCCGCGACGTGTACGAGCGCGCGATTGCCCAAATCCCGCCCGTTGAAGAGAAGCGCTTCTGGCGGAGATACATCTACTTGTGGCTGTTTTACGCCGTGTGGGAGGAGCTCGAGGCCAAGGTGCGGGCCATTCGCCATTGCTCTGCATCTGATGCCTGCAGCCAAGCTCACGCATGCGTCGTTGGCAGGACGCTGGCCGCGCCGCGCAAGTGTACGCCAACTGCTTGAGTATCATTCCGCACAAAAAGTTCTCGTTTGCCAAGGTTTGGCTGCTCTACGCACACTTTCTCATCCGGCAGCGCGACATCTCCAAGGCGCGCAAGACGCTCGGGCAGGCCATCGGCCGCTGCCCAAAGGAAAGGCTCTTCAAGGGATACATTGAGCTCGAACTTGAGCTCAAGGACTTTGACCGCGCGCGCAAGCTGTACGAAAAGTACCTCGAGTGGAACCCGGCAAACTGCTATGCGTGGATCAAGTTTGCCGAGCTCGAGACGATGCTGCTTGATCCTGAGCGTTCGCGCGCCATCTTTGAGATTGCTGTCGCGCAGCCTGCGCTGGACATGCCCGAGGTCCTGTGGAAGGCATACATTGACTTTGAGATCAACGAGGAACAGTGGGAACGCGCGCGCGACCTGTACAGTCGTCTTCAGCAGCTCACCGACCATGTCAAGGTGCGACCTTGTTGAACTGGTTTCCCCTTGATACGCCGTCGATGCTGACCCCGTTGCGACTGCATGTAGGTCCAGATCAGCTCGGCCAACTTTGAAATGATGGCTCTCGACAACGGCGACGCCGAGGCCCGCGCCAAGTGCGCACGCGAGCGCTTCGCCGAGTGCAACACACGCCTGCGCAAGACGGCGACAAAGGAGGAGCGCGTGCTGCTTCTCGAGGCATGGCTGAAGTTTGAGCGAGCGCACGGCGACGTTTCCTCGGTCAAGGCGGTCCAGAGCAAGATGCCCAGGCCTGTCAAGAAGCGCCGCCGCATCCAGGACGAGCAGGGTGCTCCCGCGGGCTGGGAAGAGTACTACGACTACATCTTCCCCGACGACGAAGAGGAAAAGCCCAACTTCAAGCTGCTGGCGCTCGCGCACCAATGGAAGATGAAGATGGCCAACGCCGGCGCCAACGACGACGGTGACGACGATGACGACGATGACGACGACGATGATGATGACGACGACGACGACGACGACCACAACGACGACAACACCGGTGGCGGCGGCGGCGACGACGACGACGACAGCGGCAGCGGCAGCGGCAGCGAGGAAGAGGCTGATCAACCCAACGGCGCAGAAGGCCGCAAGTCGCCCCAGGCGCGAGGTGCGCAAGAAGCTGGAAGCCCAGGCAGCTCAGACTCCAACACGTAACGTCAAATAAACCCTGCGACTCTCGCAGCCGCCGAGGTCGCGCGCCGACGTTCTGTAGCATTCCGCCGGCCGATGCCCGCGGCCGCGGACAGCAGGCCAATCGTTCTCTGCCACGCCGACAGCTCATTTGCGAAACATCCGATTGGTGCGTGTCGCCGTAAACATCCGCGGCCGCCGCGGAGAATCATCCAGCTCACGCCTCGGCCGTGCGGCGCAGCAGCGCCCGATTGGCCGTTGCATCGGCGAATTGTCGCGCTGGCGAATGGCGTGCGACGGTGGCGCGAGGTTTCTCCGGCCGTGACTTGTCGAGCGCCGATTGGCGCGAACCTCCGCGCCGCTGCGCCGCACGCCAACGAATATAAAAGGCGCGGGCCTCGCCGCTCACTGCCCCGCATCACCGCAGCCCACCACAGCACGCAAGCAAGCCCCTCGCCCGCCAATCCAGCAACCAGCCATGGCCCACTGCCGCTTCGCCCGTCAGCAGCTCGACCCGGAAGTCCTGGCCTCTGCCGAGGCCGCCATGTTCGAGGACATGTTCGGCTCAGAGGACGCATACATCGAGCATCTCGCCCGCCACGGCGGTGCTGCGCACCCGCACCCCCCGATGCACGGCTTCCCTCCGCACCACGGTTTCCCGTCGCACCACGGCTTCGGCCACGGCTTTGGTCACGGCCCTCGCGGCTTTGGCTGTCGTCGCGGCTTCGGCCATCCTATGCGCGGCGGCTTCGCTGGCGGCTTTGGCCGCCGCCACGGCCACCATCACGACCACGGCCATCACCACGGCGGCTTCGACCCTCGCTTTGCAGGCCTGGGCTTCCCGCCGGCCCCTCCACCGTTCTTCTTCTCGGGATACGGCTTCGCACATCACCCGCCGCCGCCGCCGCCGCCCTCTTACGCTCCGCCGCCGCCATATGCGCCGCCAACGGGCTTCGAGTTCAGCCGCCCGTTTGCGAACGATGCCTGGCAGCACCCTGCTGCCGCTTCGTCGGCCGATGACGGCAATGGCTCCAAGCCGCACCATCACGGTCACCGAGGTCGCCACGGTCGCCACAGCCGCCACGGCCACCCTGGCTTTGGCCCGTGGGGTTATCCTGCATTCTCTGCCCACGACGACGGATGGACGTCGTCGTCGTCGTCGTCGTCGTCGTCATCGTCGTCATCTTCAAGTGACAACGAGAAGCGCGAGCGCAAGGTTAAGCATGAGCGCAAGAGCAAGCACGAGCGCATGTGCAAGCGCGAGCGCAAGCACGACAGCAAGCCACGCTCGACGCCCGATGCTCATGGCAATGACGACGAGCATCTCGGTGGCCCTGGCCCATCGCAGCACGGACGCGGGTTCGGCCGCCGCGGCCATCACGGCTTTGGCCACCCGCACGGCTTCTTTGGCCATCCGCACGGCTTCTTTGGCGGTCATGATTCCAGCCACCACCACGGCAGATCCCGCCGCAGTGAACGAGACGAGGCGGCCGCCTCGCGTGAGACAGCCGACACTCAGCGCGCCGCCTCGGATGCCGGCGCTGCTGCCGCTGCCAGTGCTCCTGCCGCCGACGCCGGCAGCCAGCCGCAGGATGTGCGTGCTGATGCAACTGCCTGAGTTCGCACAGTCGCCGAGATCAGGACTTCCAGGCGTCGCCGACACGGCTCCGCACACGCAGCCAAGGCTTCACCGACTGCCTGTCGCACGCAAGCCCATCTCGGCACTTTCATGACTCGACTTTCCCTCATCCACATCTCGCATTCGGGAAGCGCAGCGCGGCTTCCTTTGTAGCATGCACGCATTTGTCGCGCCATCGAGACTGCCATTGGTTGCACACGCCTGCATTTGCATCAGAATGAACGAGACCTGAAATGACGACCGATGCATGGAAGTGGCGGTGTTGGTCCGCAAGGGGGTTGGAGCAGGGTTGGGGATGGCGTGTGCATATAGCAGTGCGGAAATCCCGAGAGAGATCGTCCAGGACGATAGTGAGCTTCCGTATGCCAGTTTGATGCAACCCGCTCTATGACGACCCTGCAGGTGCATTGGTGCCCGCAGGCAGTCTGTTTCGCGTTGTGGACCGGCTGCCATCGAAGACAGAATATGTGGCCTCTCGAGTCTGCCCACCTTAACGCTGCAATTCGGACCGTTCAGTCAGCAAGCTTATCACACTTGCGCAGCGCGCAGCGCCAGCCCTGCCAGACAGGCGGTTTCTCGCAACGTGGCTGTCAGCATGAATCGCGGTGGTCGAAAATTCGCGCTCCTTCTCGAAGATTCCGCAATGTTCGCGACGCGTTCAAGAGTGCTTAAAAGCAGCGTGCCAGCTTGGGGCAGGCAGAGGCCAAACACCGACAACAGCACCAACACAGAATGCTTCTGATTCCGCGCGCACCTCTCTTTGGCAGGTCAATCCTCGACATGGCGCTGGCGCCGCACTGCGGCGGCAACTGCGTCTCGAAGCCCCGACTGAGGAGACGATCGAGCCTGAGCCACGCGGCCGAGATGCTCGAAAGTGCGCTCAAGGGCATGGCGATGTTTGAGCGCAGCTTTTTCGACAACTAGGACGCATTCCTGGACTCGAGCAGGCCCTATACAGCTGTCGACGATGCGAAGGCCCAGGCGACGGTGAAGGACAGCATTGTTGATCAAGACGACAACGACAGCGACTGGGAGGACATTGAAGACGAAGACAGCAACAGCGGAGATGGTTGCGTAATGGAGACCGATGCGGCCGTGCCGGCCGTGCCAAGCGTTGCGGCGCATCATGCAACACAGCTTGCCAAGCTCGACACCAGCGCAACGAGCCATTTTGGACTGCCGCTCCCGCAGGTCGCAGATGACGACACAGGCATCACTTACCGCATGGCGGTGCCCCCAGGCCTGACCAAGGAGGACCTTGAGCTCCAAGTCGATGCATCCACACGCACTCTCACGCTCACAGGCCGGCGAACCGACTCGAACGGCGCGACGACGCTGTTCCGGCAGCAGGTGTCGATCTCGCCTGCGGCAGACGCAAACAAGCTCCGCGCCGAGCTCGGCAGCGAAGGCATCCTGCGGGTGACGTTTGAGCGCGCGGCGGCCGTCCCCGAGCGCGACGGCCGCCACCGCATTACGATCCAGTGACGGCTGGCGAGCCGCGGCTGAATGAAGATAACGCGAGTGTGGAATCCCCCGTTTGTGTGAGTGCTGCGGTGTGGTGCGGTGTGGTGCGGGCTCTCTCTGGCTGTCGGGACATGGCGCACTCGTGTCCGCAGGTGCCTCGGGCGGAGATTGGGAGTCCGGGCCGGTGTTGTCTGTGCCCTTTGCCCGACTTTCGCTCGCCCATCACGTCGATGGACGCAACCGCGGTGGTTCTCGAGGCAGCCGCGGTGCGGGCGCTGCAAAGCTTGAGCTTCGCCAACGCGGTGTTCCTGTGCGAGCGGCTGCTGGCGGTGGATCCGGGGAGCGACCGGGCGGCCTATCTGCTGGCGCGGGCGCAGTATCTCGGCGGCAGCCCGCAGGCGGCCGTGAGGACGCTCGAGCCGGCGTGTCTGCAGCATGGCCCGTCGGCGCTGCTGTATGGCCAGTGCTGCGCCGACCTCGGCCGCCTGGGAGACGCAGAGGCCGTGCTGGCGAAGCTTGTTGGCCGCCATGCGGACGACACCCAGGCGCCGGCGCCGGCCGCGGCCCTGGGCAGCCAGCCCTCCGCACTCGGCTCGCTGGCGTCGCAGCAGCCGTTCGCATCGCTGCAGGCGTCCCAGGCGCCGCCGTCCGGACAAGGGCACAGCGCGCCGGGCGGCGAGGCCACAGGCGGCGTCGAGGGCCTGTCGCCCCCGACCGAGGCCGCGGCGGGGCTGGACCTTGACTGGGCCAGTGTGTTCACGCTGCTGGGCTCCGTGCGCAGGTTGGTTGTCGGCAATGACTGATGTCCGGAGCCGCCTGGTGCGGACTCGCGCTGGGCTGACGGGCACGCAGGCGGTCGGGACGCAACGAACAGGCAGCCAAGGCGTATGCGAAAGCTCTGGAACTCGACCCGTTCAACTGGGCGGCCTTTACCGCGCTGTGCGATCTGGGCATGCAGCCCGATGCCACGAGGATGTTTGAGAAAGCGGGCATGCTGCGCCGATGGGCTTCCCACCTGCGCCCGAGTCGAGCTGCGCCAGCCCGGCGAGCGGACGAAGCCGATGAGTACGTCCGCCCGACAGAATCCCGCACTCTGCCACCGCATCTCGGCTGACACGCTTGCAGGGCTCACACGGCAACCTCCTCCGTGCCGTCCGCTCGCACCAAAACGTCTCGGCCCGGCACCGCCCGCAAGTTACGGACAACCGAGACCCGCTCGGGGCGACAAGCCGCATTGCGCACCGAATCTGGGCTTTCTGCAGGCCCCGGCTCCGCGTTAAGAGTGCGTTTCCATCCACCGCGTCCGCCGAGCTTGCCGCGTCTCGAGCTGATCTGGCGTCTGGCAGACACTGGGGTCCGTCAACCGCAAGCGCACGCGGGACGGCAACATCCCGTCCGCGGTGCCGCTGTCGCAGCAGTCGCAGCAGTCGCAGCAGTCGACGCAGATCCTGCTCTCGCAGCAGTCGCAGGCCTCGTCTGTGCGAGCGGAGGACTCTGACCAGCGCGCCGCCAAACTGCTGAGCCTTGCGTCGCAGTCGGTGCCGTCGACGGTGTCGACTGGAGTATCCGGATCACTCGTGTCGGTCCCAGCCGCGCATCACACAACTGCGCCCAGTACTTTGGAAAGCATCAAAAATGAGATCGAGAATGCAATCAGTCGGGTTTCGGAGCTGTTGGCCAACTTTGGATCGGCGTACTTGTGTCTCGCCCAGTACAACTGCAGGCAGGCGATCGACTGGCTCAATCTGCTCCCGACAGAGCACTTTAACACCGCACACGCGCTGGGCATGGTGCGCTTTGAAGATGCCATTAATTTGACCTGCGGCGTTGGAGATCGTTGGCTGACAGCAGTTTCTTCGCCGTCTCGGGCTGCAGATGGCGCAAGCCCATTTTGAGCTGACCGACTATGCCAAGGTACACAGCGCCTCTTGCCCGCAAGTGCATGGTGCGCAACCTGGATTGCTGACCCTGGTTGGTTTGTGCGTTCCCGCGTGTGTGTGCGGACATAGGCCGAGATCTACTTTGAGCGCGTGCGCCATATGCAACCCGCTCGCATGGAAGGCATGGACATATACGGCACGTGCTTGTGGCACCTCAAGAAGCCCGTCGAGCTCTCGTTTTTGGGCAAGGAGCTCGAGGCAATCAACCGGCTCGCGCCGCAGACGTGGTGTGTGATTGGCAACTACTTTTCGTAAGTGCCGGCACATCAGCACGCGAAAGCGAGCAAAGATGCAGACAAAGTGTCTGCCTGCACCCAGATGCTGAAGTGTTTGCTGCTGGGCATGGTAGACTCAAGGAGAGCCACGCACAGGCCATTTCTGCGTTTGGCCGCGCCGTGCAGCTGGACCCTGAGTTCTTCTATGCACACACACTCCTTGGGCACGAGTACCTCAACGAGAACAAGAGCGAGGAGGCTGCGACGAGCTTCCGCACGGCGCTGCGGCTCAACAACCGCCACTACAACGCGCTGTGAGTGCATGCGGCTTTGACTTGCTACCCAGCATACAGCATGCGCAATGCACATTCGCAAAACTGATCGGCTCGATTCGTTGGGACAGGTTTGGTCTCTCCGAGATTTACTTGAGGCAGGAGCAGTTCAAGCTCGCCGATTACCACATCCGCCGCGCCATCCAAATCAACGGCACGAATCCCATCTTATTGTCGAGCGCCGCCTCGGTTCGTGTGCGCCTTGGTGTCCTTCCTCCCGAGCATCTTGAGATCTGACGCGAATTTGTTACTCTGCCACCTCGCACGATGCTCTGCGTGCGACATGGCACGGCCTCGCGACTCGACCGAGTGCAGATCGCTCAAAAAGACCCCGAGAGATGCGAGGAAGCGCTGCAAATGTTCCGCGCCGCGGTCAGGATCTCTGCCAACGCGCTGCCGTTCCGGATGGGCCTGGCGCAGGCGCTGTTTGACATGGAGATGTATGACGAGGCGGTGATGGAGGCGCGAGAGATTGCACACATCCATCCGGACGCCAAGATCCACTTTTTGCTCGGCAAGGCGCTCATGAGACTCGGACGCAACAACGAGGCTCTCATGGCGCTCACGCTTGCGCACGACAACTCCAAGAACGCGGCGACGATCAAGGAGCTGATTGGTGCGTCGGGCGGCGATTGGACGATAATGGCGCTTGTACTCGGTGTTGGATGCTCGCCTTGGTGGTGTGTGCTGACGAGTCGGACATTCTCGCGGCAGACTCGATCAGCAACGAGGTGGAAGAGGACATTGGCGTTCCGGACCCGTTCGCAGAGTGACGACAATAAAGAATCTGGTTGCCAAGAGTCATATTATTGGTGGGGAGTTGGCTCGCTCGGGCCTCGTCAATACGGCCCGGAAGACAGAGCGGCGCCAAGCAGGTTGTGGATCTCGCGCATCGCGGCGCGGTCGTGCTCCGAGAAGCGCGCGGGGCGGCGGTCGCCCATGAGATGTGCACGCACGGCGGCGAGGCTTGCTGCGAGCGAAGATGATGCCTGAGACGACTCTGATGACGAAGACGACGACGACGACCGCGTTGGTGCTGTTGCGAGCGGCTGGAGCAGGATGCTCGAGAGCACTGTTCCACCGGCTACTGGCAAATTCGGCGATCGAGTCCACGGCAGAGGACGCTGTTCCAAGTCGAGCTGCAGTCAGCAAGTCGGCGGCTCCTCGCCAAGCCATGTCATTAGAGCGGCACCCACGCAAGATGCCTGGGAAGCCGATTTCGTCAGGAGCGCCTGCACGAGCCGCTTGCTGCCGGACGACAGCTTGGGCGCACCGTTGGGAGAGACGGATGCAAACGCCACGGCAGTTTCGCTCGCAAGGTGAGCGGCCATCCAGTCGGTCGACTGGAGCAGCGTCTCAAAGATGACCGACACGGTCTGCAGACGCGCAAGCTGGTTAGCGAGACAAGCGAGACCCAGTGCGCTTCCACGTCGAGAGTGCGCACCGAGAGATCCGCAAACGAGCGCGAGGCAACGGCTCCGATAAAGTCGAGCATGTAGCAAACGGGCAGATGCTGCTGCGGCATGATCTGGCACCACTCGGCCATGGCGGTCAAGATGCGCTCGACCTGCTGCTGGCTGAGGCAAGCAGCTATCGCCGTCGCAAGCTGGGTGAGGGCGGAAGCCGCGCGAGCAGACTGCATAGAGTGCGGTTAGCGCCGCTCTCCGTCGCTTCGCGCCACGAGAGCGCACTCACGAGCATAATGGATGTGCTTGGATCGGCCATGGCTTGTGCATGCTCCAAAGCGCCGCTTGTGCCCTCGATATACAGCACGAGCGGATCGACAACAGGATCCCGCAACGCCGCGACGGCCGCCACCGCGAGCGGGAAGCGGCGCCGATGGGCATCGAGCGGCGCAGACGCAATACGCGCAAGCGGCGTGGCGATGATGTGCAGCCGTTGAAAGTGCTCAACAGCGCGGCTTGGATCGTCCTCGGTGTCGAGCTGATTGCACAGATGCAGCCAGAGCTTCACCAGGATCCCCAAAAACGCGGCAAGATCGGCGTCCATGGTCTGCGGTGCTGCTGACAGCGCCGACGCGTCGAGCACCGCTGTCTCCCAGCGGCGCAGATGAGCGACAAGGTCCTCGTTTGTCATGCGGTTGACTGCGAGCGATGCGGGCAGAAGCAGGCTCGTGTCGAACGGCAGCGGTGAAGCGGATATGCGCATGCGCAGTCCGCGCAGGCGGGCAAAGAGCGGCGAGCCCGGTGCAAGGCGGGACATGAGTGTGGGTAGCAGAGTTGTGCGGTATCCCTCAAATGCGGCTGGTACTGGCAATATATCGCGCAGGTGTCAGCCAAAAGGGCGACAAGCGGCAGTGCCACAGTGCGTTGGCAGCGAGAGACTTGCCATGATGCGCAATATGCGCGAGAACGTCCTGTGCAACAAGCCACGTCGTCGGCAGCCCGCTCGACAGCAACGCACGCCACAGCTCTCGCTCGAGAAGTGGCCAGGATGCCGGATCGACGCTGTGAGCAACCATACCAAGCGACACAACAATTTCAGAATACAGCGACGCCTTGTCGGAAGCGACGAGCACCAAAAAGGTTGGATCTGCGTCGTCGAGCACGGCAAACAGCTTGGAAACAAGGCCGAGAACCGATGCGTTGGCCGGCTGCGCTTGCCGAAGCGTGCCCGCGTGCACATGCCGCATGCCAGATGCGAGTGCGAAGGCGCGAATCGCGTTGGTACGTTCTACAGGCTGCTGTGTGCCTGCATCCGCGAGCGCAACCAGCACGCCGAGCTGCGCAGGAAGGTCGAGCGCGTGCAGCAGCACGGCGACTGCCGAATGGACGGTTGCAAAGAGCGTCGAGTCTGCCTCTGGCCGGCCAAAGAGACCATCCTGCGACACAAAGCAGCTGCTCCCGAGTCAGCAGGTGAGTGACAAATAGTTGCTCAATGTCAGAACGCACCCAATATTGACAATGATGTCGGCCGCCAGCGACACAAACTGCGGCTGGATGAGCAGCCGCTGGAACTGCTTGATAAGCGAGATAAGGTGCGTGAGAAAGAACTTGGCTGGTCAAGGGTCAGCATGGCAATGTGCGGTGAGCGCGCCAGCAACGCATAGCACACCCAGCGTGCAGAACGTGGCCTTTGCCGAGTCGGGAATCATGTCGGTGGCGAGGTGCGGCTGGCGCACGGCGACGGCGACATCGGCGTGCATCTGCGTGACGACACGCAAGCACCAGTCCTGGATCTGCGGATGCGTGCGGTGCACGAGAAGCAGCTGGGCTGCAGCTTTCCATCTGCGAGTGGCCGCAGTTGATGTTTCAGCGGGTTGACAAGAGGTGTGAGGCGGGAGACACGGAGCTGCACCCACGCGTGGTTGAGCAGGTTGAAGTCGCGCTCGGCGACGCAGTATCCGCAGACCCGCAGGATGCCTGCCAGCGCACTTGATATGCCTGCAGTGTTGGCAATGCTGTCAGATCAGCGAGGCGCCTGCCGCCGAATGCTTGCAACGCTGGCGCAACACACCCGGCGCAAGTTGCGGATCTGCCGTCGTGGCAGATGCCATGCACGATGCAACGATCTCGATGATGGCGGCGGCCTGGACATGGAGGGTGTCAGCACTTCGGCGTTCGGGGCAGAATACAGAGATGCGGCCTCACAGTCTGGTTGAGACGCTGGATGTCCTTGGCCAGCGAGGCAGGCCTGGGCGAGTTTCCCCTTCGAGTGGACCTCTGCGTGATGGACGATGCAAGTCAGCGAAGGAGACCTCGGACGGGACAGCGGGCGGACGGCAAGGCGATGGGCGATGCACCTTGGACGCAGTGAGCACGGCAAGCAGTGTATCGAAGACGGCGGCCAGCGACGGCGGGTCGGCCAGCAGCGTGGGACGCATGTCGTCGGCGAGGCGGCGCAAGTCGTCGAGCAGCGCGCAGTTGGCCTGCAGGGGCAGCGTGAGACGGCTGCAGGGAGCAGCACCGAGAAGCACAGCATTGGAGCGGGCGCACCGAAATCGCAGCGGCAGCGTCGGCGGGCTGTGTGTGCTGGCCGGGGCCGCCGTTGCCGTCGTGGCCGTTGTGGCCGCCGCTGGGTCCAGCCAAGGCGGCTGCGGTGGCTGCGAGCTGCGAGCGGCGGTCAGTGTGGGCTGCGGGTGCACAGAGAGACGGGCGTCGAGGCGGGCTGCAGGTGCCGCTCACCTTCAGGAGCGCGGCGGCAGCAGGGGCGTGCGCGGCGGCGTCGGCGTCGACGTCCATGGCGGCGTCCGAGGTCGCCGGACGCATCGCTCGCCCCATGCACCCGCGCCCTCAGGATCTTGATCTGCCGCCATGATCGCAGCCTTGGTCCTCTGCTCATCGCAGTACACACCGAGTTCACCTCCGCAACGGTACGAATATCAGCCATCCAATGCAGCCGCCAACTAGACAATGGGCGTACCATGATTCATTTCCGTGTGCACAAACTGCGAGCAAGGACAAGCCAAGCAAAGCGCACTGCGTCCCCCCTCCTCCTCACTTTCCCTTGTGCCGCCGACCCTGCCGGCAGCGGTTCTGTAACGCAAATGCGGCAGCAGCACGCAACATCCAATGCCCAAGAGATGCAAGCGCGGCATGGCCGGCCGCCCATCTCTCGCTGAAAAGGAAAGCGTAGCTGTGTCTGTTCTTGTGTGTGGGATAGGTTGTTTTGTTGGTGTGGTTGTGGGTTGGTGTGTTGGCGGGTCGGTGGATCGGATTGGGAAGGACGCAAGTCGCACTGCAACGGTAAACTGCCTTCTCGGTCTCTGTCAGGCGCCTGCCGCTCAGTCGAGGCTGCGCTGCGCCGAGCGCCGCGCGTTGCGGTTGTATGTGCGCCGCTGCGTCTCGTCGCCAAAGTACAGCTGGGCCGCGTCCACGTTGAGATGCGTCGCCGGCGCGGTGCTCGGCTCGTCCTCGAGCAGCAACTTGAGCGCGCTCAGGTACTGCCTGACCTCGCCGGCCTTGCTGACCCTGCGCGAGATGGCGCATCACGCCGCCAGTCAGCACGATGCCGCGCGCGCCAGGCCGCCCCATGCATCCAAAACATTGCCACTTACTTGTAGTAAACATAGCCAGTCGGCGCAACGTGCACGTGGAAGATGTTGGTCTGGAAGCGTATTCTCGGCGGCACGGTCGGGAAGTTGGGATGGAACACCATCGTGGCCTCGAACAAGCCGTCCTCGTAGCTTGTGCCGCGCGGCCCAAAAATCACCACGCGCCAGTGGAACGGATTGTCGTCTACGAGCTCAATCGACATGTCCGACTCAAACTCCTTGGACGTCTGGATTTGGCTGAACTGCGCCGTCAGGTTGCCGACAATCAACAGCTGGTCGTCAATCGACTTGCGCGACATGCCGATCCACTCTGCCGACTCGGCCATGATGCGTTCGTGGATCTGGGTCAGGCGAGCCTGCAGCGCAGGGTAGTCGAACGTGCCGATCATGGTGTTGCCCGAGTGCTCGAAGCGCGTCACATCAAACTCTGCGTGAAGCGCACGGCGAACAAGAAGGCGCAGCTCGCCATCAGTGCTGGTTGTGGGCAGGATGCGAGTGCGCATGCGCGGCCCACTCACTCTGGCCGACCTTGACCTTCTGTGAAGCGGTTTCCGTGGTTTTCTGCATGGCAGCAGCCCTTGCGACATCAGCAGCAGGATCGGCGCGTCGGCGCGCAGGCATCTGCATGCGGCCCCACCATGTAGATGCTGTAGTACCACAAGAACATGAGCTTCATCTGATCCGCAAACGGCGAGGCCTGTGAGCAGCGGCAGAACCACGCCTTGCGGCTGGCGTCCGGGGTCATGTCGAGCAACTGCTCGAAGCGGTCGCATATCGAGACGCGCAGGGTCTCTGCCAGGGGTTCGAACGGCAATCGCGATCACGACGAGCGCGGTATCAGCATTATCTGCGAGCATCGAGCGTCATCGCGGGTGGGGGCGGGGCACAGGCGCACCGTGAGTGATCTTCTGGTTGTATTTCTCGATCGCAACATTGTCTTTTGAGTTCTCGAACCCGGGCTGTTGGACGCATCGAAGGCGTCAGAGGCCGACTCGGATGAAAGCACATGGGAAGCGAGGCGATAGGCTCAACACGCACCTCGTTCAAATAGGGCTTGTCGCTCATGAGCGACTGGATCGAGACGCACAAGCTTAAGAGCCCGTGCACAGCGCTCCAGTTCTCGCACGCCTCGCCGCGCCTGTGTGTCGGAGGAAGAGGGGAGAAGGATGGGAGAAGGAAGGAGAGGCGGAGGCACGATGTCAGTGTCAGCGATGTATCATGGCCAACCAAGACGCATGGACAGGACAAGGGGCCACAGGGCGAGAGCGCACCAGGTGCCGAGCAGCGACAGGCAGACCTTGCCGCTGGAAATCATCGTCGCGAACAGGGGGCAAGGGGCGTCAGCTCGCATTCATGCAGGCAAGGGGCTCCCCAGCCTTCAAAGGCTCGGGACAAGGGTTGGCCAGGCCACTCTGTCCGGCGAGCGCGCGGCCCGCACCAGGCGTAGATGTTGGGGTTGAAGCGCACGGCGCCATTGGATGTGGTCTTGGCGAGGACTGTTGGCAGGGCGGTGTGTCCGCAGGAATGACGTGGTCGGCGGGACCGAGGCCGGCGAGGCCGGGCGTTGTCGCCAGGAGGCGGAGGCCGGCCCACGGGCGATATGGGGCGAGGGTGGCCATCCAAGGCGGGGATGACGCACAGGCGTCAGCACGGCCCCCTGGGCGTGGGAGCCCCGCCCCCCGCATGCGATGCTGCGGCCGGCATGCGGATCCGGCGCGCGGCGCCCAGGGTGCGGGCGCGGCGCCTCGGTCGGCGGGCCAGCCGGCCGCATGGCGGGCTGGGGCTCATGGGCGTGGCCGCGACGCACCCTTGGGTGACTCGGTCGGATAGTTGGGCCCGCACGAAATGGAGAAGTCCTGCGGCGGCGGCGGCGGGCCATGCGTCAGGCCCATTGCATGGCACAGCGGGCGGGCGACGGCGGGCAGCCGGGCACGGGGGCATGGGCGGCCGGGGCG
>JADGIZ010000231.1:0-18805 GCA_027604665.1 Polyrhizophydium stewartii | reverse complement strand
GTCCCGCCCCCGCGCCGCCCGCGCCCGCTGCTGCTGACCCCGGCGACCGCTGCCCAGCGCCCGACGGAGCCGACAGCGTGCCGAGCAGCGGCAGCCTGCCCGCTGCGGCCGACGGCCCCGGCAGCACCAGCGCCAGCGCCGACGGCCGCGCAGACCCGGCCCGCAAGCGTGCGCGCAGTCCCAGCCCCGCCAGCAGCTCTGCCGGCAGCGCCCACTCGCGCCGCCGCACCCAGCGCCGTTCGGGCGACCGGCACCGCAGCGAACGGCGCCGAAGCCGCGACCGAGGCGACCGCGGCGACCGCGGCGACCGTGGCGACCGCAGCGAGCGCTCGTCACGCAGGCACCGCCGCTCCACGTCCCGCTCGCGGTCCCGCTCCCGCTCCCGCTCCCGCTCCAGCCGCCACCGCCACTCGAGCCGCCGAGACCGCCACGACCGGCATGACCGGCATGACCGGCATGACCGCAATGACCGCAATGACAGGCATGACCGCCATGACCGCCATGACCGCCACGACCGGCACGACCGCCGGGACAGCCAAGACCGCCGCGAGCGCAGCGAGCGCAGCGAGCCCAGGCGCGAGGTTGCGTCCCACGGCCGCGTGCTCGAGGAGCGCCGACCTGCACCGCCAAAGCCTTCTAACGACCGCCCTGCCGCTGCTGGACCGCGGCCCGCTGCACCGGCAGACGGCCGCCCGCTCTTTGGAGCCACCCCCTTTGCCATCTCCGCCGCCACTTCCGCCCCTCCAGCGTCCGCGGCCTCCTCGTCAACGGCGGCCGCCCGCGGCGCGCACGCCCCGGCGGCCGTAGCCACCAAGGTTGCTGCTGGCGGTGAGACCGCCGGCGCTGATCGCCCCGCTGGAGCCGCTGGCTCCGAACCTGCTGCCGCTGCCACTCGTTCTCCCGCGTCCGCTGCCAAGGGCTCTGCGGGAGCAGCAGCGGCCAACGGCGGCGACAACAACGACGACGACGAAGGCGACTTTGACTTTGGCCTCGGCGAGGAGGACGAGGACAAGATCATCGAGCAGCGCCGCCTGCGCCGGCAGGCGATCTTGCAGAAGTTCCAGGGTAACTCGGCGCGCGAGTCGACGCCGAGCACGCCTGTGCCTGCCCCGCTACCCACTGCATCGCTGGTGGCGGCCCGCATGGCCGCCCATGCGGCTGTTCCAGAGTCTGTCGCCGCTTCGTCGACTGGTGGTGAGTGTCGATCCTCGTCCGCCACCCCGTTGTGCATTGCGAGACTGACTCGCCATCGCGATGCAGCCCAGACGCCCCGCGCCGACTCGCCCTTGACGCTTGCCAAGGCTGACGATGCCGGCGACGCCGCCGGGCAGGATGCCGACGACAACGGCATCTCGGCAGCCGACTACGACCCCAACGCCGACAAGGCCGAGGACGAGCATCGCAACGAGCAGCGCCACGCCCACGCACACCACGTCCCGGCTCGCGCAGGCGCGGCGGCCACCCAAGATGTGGCTGCTGCCGGCGAAGGCACAGCGGCCGAAACTGCCAAGGTCGCCGCGCCCAAGCGCAAGCGCTCGTCGGCGGACGACGATATGTTTGCTGACGACGATGACGACGACATGTTTGCCGAGGACGACATGTTTGCCGACGGCCCCGTGCGCGAGAAGACCAAGAACACTGCTGGACATGTGCGTTGTGGCGATGTCCAAGCCTCGCAGACCGTGCCACTGACCCATGCTCGTCCAAAGATTCTTGACCTCGCCCCGATTGTGCGTCACAACAACCCCATGCTCTCGGACAACTGGGACGACCCGGAGGGCTACTACCGCATCATTCTCGGCGAAAAACTCGACAACCGCTACCACGTCTACGCCAACCTAGGCAAAGGCGTCTTCAGCTCGGTCGTCAAGGCGCAGGACACGCTGGACGGCGACCGCGACGTGGCCATCAAGCTGATCCGCAACAACGACCTGATGTGCGTGCACTCGCGGCTGTTTGTGCCGCCCCAGGCACTTGGATGGTGAGGGCTGACGCGCGGCTCTTGACTCTCGTGCAGGTATCGCGCGGGTCTCAAGGAGCTCGCGATCCTCAGGCGACTGGGCGAGGCCGATCCGGACGACAAGAAGCATGTCGTGCGCCTGATGCGACACTTTGAGCACAAGAACCACCTGTGCCTGGTGTTCGAGTCGCTCAGCATGAACCTGCGCGAGGTCATCAAAAGGTTTGGCAAGGACCGCGGTCTGAGCATCAAGGCCGTGCGCGCGTATGCGCACCAGCTGTTTTTGTCGCTGTCCCTGCTCAAAAAGTGCAAGGTTCTGCACAGCGACATCAAGCCCGACAACGTGCTTGTCAGCGAGAACAAGGCGTCGCTCAAGCTGTGCGACTTGGGATCCGCATCGGACGCCTCCGAGAACGAGATCACGCCGTATCTCGCAAGCCGCTTCTACCGCCCGCCCGAGATCAGTGAGTGCTCCGCGTCGGCGCCTCCGCACTTGCCTCGTTTGCTGACCGGCTGTTTCGCGTCGCGCTGCAGTGCTCGGTCTGCCGTACGACGAGGCTCTGGACATGTGGTCCGTGGCTTGCACGCTCTACGAGCTGTACACGGCGAAGATCCTGTTCCCCGGTCGGTCTAACAACCAGATGCTGAAGCTGATCATGGACGTCAAGGGCAAGTTCCCGCACAAGATGCTGCGTCGCGGCCAGTTCACGCCGGAGCACTTTGACGACAACCTCAACTTTTTGCTGCAGGAGACCGACAAGATCTCGGGCAAGGTGCGATCATGCTGGCGCTGCTTGCTCGCCGCGTCTGCCTGCGCTGGAATGCTGACACAAGCGGCCCCCGCAGAGCGTCGTCAAGACAATCTCGCTCATCAAGCCAGTTAAGGATCTCAAGCAGCGGCTGTTGGTCGGCGTGGGAAAGCTGCCCGAGGACGAGCAGTGGCTTGTTAACCAGTTTGTCGATCTGCTTGACAAGGCGCTGAATCTGAGCCCGGAGAAGCGCCTGACCGTCAAGGATGCGCTCTCGCATCCGTTTATCGTTGGCCAGAAATAAATGCCACCACGGGCTGGTCGTGATGAAGCACGGACTATTGTTTGTGCATGCGGCGGGTGTGGCATCGCGGCGGATGACGCCGGACGCAGTTGGGAGGTGCATGTGGGGGATCACGAGTTGACAGAGTACTTGTATCTGCGCCTGAAGTCAGCGCTCTGCGCTTCGGCGCGAGGGCACGCAAGGGCGTTGGATGCACGCACCCGCACTTGACGCAGCTGTAAAAGACCGTCTGGCCTTCGTCGGCAGACCTCAGCTGCGCTGTGTGGAAGACCATCTCTGGAGCATCGCACTTGGGGCACTTCTCCTTGATCTGCAGGCGAGCGGCATCGGCTCCGTCAGCATGTGCCGTGCTCGTGAAGCGCGCCAGCCGACGGCTGAGAGCCCCACCGTTGCACCGTCGCGCAGATGCGCCGTTGCACGCTCTGCGTCGTCCTCGCCCGCGCCCGCCGACGGCAGCTTTGGCCGCTCGGGGAACGTCGACGGCTTGCTCTTGGTGACGACCTCGATGGACTCGAATGCTGACGCGCATGTGCGGCCGCGGGGGTGGTGGGTCAGCATCCGCGACGGCACGCAGCGGCCGCAGGTGCATGCCGTGCGCACCTGTCGCTTCCACGGCCGACCCGCAGCAGTAGCACGTCACAAAGTCCTCGGCACCCGCCGGCGGGTCCAGCAGCGCTCCGCAGTCGTTGCAGAAAACAAGCGAGTGCTGCTGCGTCTTGGCGGGCGCCTTCTTGGACAGCATCGTCCGTGCTGGCTCGAGGCGCGGCGTGCGGTGGTCGGTTGTGAGTCGAGGCATCGTGGGCACACGGGCGTGGCCGTCAGCATCCCGGGCTCGGTGCGTGCTGCATCCAGCAGCGTCCTTGGGCGTCGATGTCGCCGCACAAACTTTTTTTTGGCGGAAACTTGCATCTGTGGACGTTGGAGCGACATGGCCTGCCCGTGCCGCCGTCCACTGGAAGGCTGCAGATCAGACGATACCAGTGAAAATTCTGTAGCGTGACGATGCAGAGAGTGCGGATGCAGCAACGGCGTTCATTTGGGGTGGTGGGGGACTCGGGGAGTCAGAGATTCAGTTCTCGAGCGAGTTGGCGACAGCCTCGACAATCGGGCGCAGCTCGTGGCCCATATCTACAACAATACCTGCAAAGCGCACCCAGCACAAGCAGATCCGGTCATTGTGGGAAGTCTGTGCATCAGCGCACGCCGCAATTGTGTGCACCCCGATCGCACAACTCACCGAGGTTGGCGTCGTGCTTCGCGAGCAGTGTGAGCGTCAGTGGCGGGCTCGCAAACTGCGCAATCGAGTAGCTGCCCGTGATGCCAATGACCTGCTTGGTCTTTCCGAACCCGATCTTGGCCATCTGGCGGATCCGCGAGATGCAGCCGGGGCCATCGATGCGCAGCAACGCAAGGTCAGCACAGTGACGATCAGCGCCACTGAACTCGCCGAGGCGACCGGCTGAAGACTGCGCATGCGCGGCCGCCGCGTCTGCCCGCACCTGATCGCTCGTCAGCAGAAACGACGCTGTGAATGCCGGCTCCAGCACCTGGCTGGGCAGGCCCTCTTGGGTCGCTGCGAACAGGTCTGTCAGCTCGTAAGTCCAGCTGCCGCGGGAACGGCTCGCTGTGCCGGCGGCTGCCGGTGCCGACCCACCTCGGAGGATAATGACGCCGTCCTTATCGGTGATCAGAATTGCCAGAAGGTCTTCGCTTGCCCTGCGCCGGCGGCATGGTCAGCGCCTGTGCCCTGGCGACGAGGCCCGAAGGCCTTGTGGACAGAGACCACCGGCAGGCCCTTCGTACCGCCTCAGAACCCCTTGCAGCTCCGCTTGAATCTGCGGGAGCGAGCGCAGCGCATGCAGCGCAGGGGAGAGTCGACGGCAGCGGGCATGCGAGCGGCCGGCGTCGGGCAGCGCGGGCGTCAGCGGTCCGGAGGGCGTGCAGGCGGGACGGCGCGCACCTTGTCGCTGCGTGCCTGTGACATTTCCAGCAAAGCTGCGATTTGGACTGACCCGCCGACTTGATGCTTGGTCGCGAGGACCGGCACCACCAGCACCAGCAGCACCAGCCAGACATGTCCCAACAGCACGCACCATCGAACCACGCGCGCACGACCACGCAGCAGCGCCCGCACGCGCTCCAACAGCAGCAGCAGATGCCCCGCACCGGCCCCGCGCCGCCGGCACCCACGCAGCGCGACCTGCGGCCCGCTTCCGGACACCGCCCGGCACAGGCACCTGCCTCCTCGGTGGCCGCTGCGTCCAACGGCTCGGCGGGCGTGGCGGCCGCTCCCGCTGCGGCTGGCGCATCGGGCGCCGCGCGGGCCAGAACGTCGAGTGCCGCCGCGGATGCCCAGCGCGAGCCAGCGCGCATCCCGCCTGCGGCACGCAGCCAAGCGGCCGTGGACTCGTCGCCCGTCGCCCGCTCGGTCATGAAGCTCACGACGCTGTTCCTCAGCCCAAAGACCGCGAGCACGGCGAACCTGGCGCAGCGGCAGCCGCCGAGCGACGAGTACATCCAGCGTGTCTTCCAGTACTGCATGCGCATCCTCGGCAGGTGCGGCTGGATCTGCCGCCGATCACGTACATCGCCGTGTGCTGATCGAGTCTCGGCTGCGCAGCCGAATCTCGCCAACCATCGTCTCGGACGAGGCCCACGTCACCGCGCTCATGCAGAAGCAAGGCGAGGGAGCGTGCGTCTGGCTGTGGGGGCTTTGTCCGGCTGCTGACGCGCAGTCCCACATGCAGTTGCACGGGCCGATGCCTCGTCACAAAAGTCGCTGCGGCTCTCAAACTTGCTCGGCAAGCTGTCAGACAAGGTTGGCGCCCGCTGCCGCGCGAGCCAAGCCGAGAATCTGCTCTGACTTTCCTTCCCTCCAACTTTCCAGTCCATGTTGCACCAGCACTGGGCAGTAATGTATCTGCTCCTTGCTCTGTCCGAGCGCCACGACTCGCCCATCGACGCAATCGTGAGATGCATTGCCGGATGCTGTGCGATGTGCCGCCGCATGCTGACTGTTCATCGTTGCGCTTACCCAGACCACGAGTGCATCCGTGCTGAGTCTCGGCTTGCGTGCAATACACACTCCCGAGCAGCGGCACGCAACACCTGCCGCCGACGTGCCTTCAAGCAGGTTCAACGGCGGCATGCCTCCTTGGTCGGCAGCTCCTGCGCGTGAGCCAGACGCCGCACCCCGCGCCAGCGTCTTCAGCGCATACTACACGCCAAAGCACGTCGAGGATGGTGCGCATCTGCGATGAAAGCCGCACGAGCGAGCTGAAGAGACTTACGATGACTCGCACACGCAGCTCTCAAAAACACCCTCACCGAGACCGACATCATTCACGACGTGCTGTTTGTGTTCCAGGGCGTCGACGGAAAGCACATCAAGTTTGACGATGAGTCCGACTTTTTCGTGCTCGATCCGTCGGTGCGTCAATACTGGTCGTTCGAACAGCCAAAGACGCATGTTAACGATCGCCGATTCGCAGCTCACTGTGCCCAAGCCGACTCGCGAGCTCGTGCGCCACCTGTGCGAGGTCGGATGGCTGTACCGCAAGATCAACCAGCAGCTCAAGACAGCCATCCAGTCCCCCTCGCTGGGGCTGTACGAGCAGAGCTTCTACTCGACGATCCAGAGCGAGCTGGTCGATTACTACCGCCTCGTCGCCATGATCGAGAACCAGCTCGAGACAAACGAGTTGAGCTCCGTCTCATTCTTTGCCCAAGGCGTCACGCTGCGGCGGCTGTTTGTGTGGGTTCAAGGCCCGCTCAAGCGCCTTCGCAATCTGAGTGTCCTGTCCGAATCATGCAAAAGTGAGTCTGCGGAATCGTGAAGCAATTGGCGTCGCGCATGCTTACAAGAGTCGTGCGGGTCTGCAGGCCACAAAGGCGGCGCGCTCATCTCGATGGTGCACAACTACGTGTCCCACGGCGACCCTGGCGTGCACGATTACATTCGCAAGCTACTGCTTGAGATCTCAAGGCCGTTTTACCGCATGCTCCAACGGTGGATCTACGAAGGCGAGCTCGAGGACCCGTTTGGCGAGTTCTTTGTGACCATTGATCCCTCCGCCGACGACAGCAACCTGTGGCGGTCAAAGTACCTGCTCAACTACGAGATGGTGCCGGCGTTTATCAGCAAGCCGCTCGCCAAGAAGGTATTTCTGATCGGCAAGTCGCTCAACTTTGTGCGACACACGTGCAACGACTCGACCTACGCCGCAACGTGGTCCAAGCAGCCTACCGGTGCGCGCGTTGCAGTGTGCTTGTTGGTCTTGTTGTATGGCACTGACTTTTGCCCACGCCCGTGGCGCGCGCAGATGTGCAGTACGGCGATCTCAAGAAGCTCGAGTTCTCGATCGACAGTGCGTACCAAACCAGTAGCGCGCATCTCCTGAGCGTGTTGTTTGAAAAGTACCGTCTTGCGGAGCATCTTCAGGCGCTCAAGCGGTACGTCCTCCTTGGTCAGGGCGACTTTGTGCAATATCTCATGGACTCGCTGGGGTGAGGCCGCTCGGCGTGCTTCATGTGTGAAGAGCCGGCGTTCTCCGATGGTTTCGTTAACCAGCGTCGCACAGTCCGTCGCTATCAAAGCCGGCGAGCACCATTTACCGCCACAATCTGACAGGCACACTCGAGTCGGCTATTCGCTCGTCAAACGCGCAATATGACAACCCAGACATCCTCAAGCGCCTCGACGTCCGCTTGCTCGAGGTGAGTGCATGAGAGCAAGGGGACGACCAAGCCTTATCAGGCGTGTCCGCATGAGCTTGGCGCTGAAGGCTGATTGTGCAAACGACAGGCATCCGGCGGCGACACAGGATGGGATATCTTTGCGCTCGACTACCATGTCGATTCGCCCATCAACACAATCCTGACGCCGCAGGCGATGATCACATACCTCAAGCTGTTCACGTTCCTGTGGCGGCTCAAGCGCGTCGAGCACGCGCTGTCGTCTGGCTGGCGCAAACAGACCAAGGGGTCCAAGTCTCTGCGATCCGTGCCCGGTGCGTTGTCGGAGCGCAGCGTTGGTGCATATCGCAAGTTGGATCCGACCGCTGATGCTGCCTTGGCACGGCTCCTTGGTGATCAGGATTCACGCAGGAGATTCAGCAGTGCTTTGTGCTGCGGTCCGAGATGGTGCACTTTGTCAACCAGCTGCAGCACTACATTCTGTTCGAGGTCATAGAATGCTCCTGGGACGAGCTTTCAGAGTTTATCCGCAAGAAGACGGGCGATCTGGATGTGCTGATTGCGGCTCACAACAAGTACCTGAATGCGATTGCGCTCAAGGGCCTTTTGGCTGTGACCTCCGCCAAGAACCCGATTGCGGTCAAGCTGTTCAAGATCTTTGACGTGATCTTGGCGTTCGATCAAGTGCAGGAAAGCGTGTTCCGGCTTGCGGCAGATGAACAGCGCTTTCTCAGCGAGCAGTCGAGCTCAAAGTACCAGAGCGATCTCGAGGTCAGGGATTGTGGGATCGTTGCTCCGCGAGCGTGCGGGGACACCGGCGGCTGCGCGTGCTGACGCTGCGGGACGCCGACAGAGCCAGTTTGGCGTTCTTGGCAAGGCATCGCAGGACGCGATGCGGGCAGCCCGTCCATCGGCGGCTCGGGTCGACGGTGTGCGCGGGCAGCTGCAAGATGCCGTCGACATGTTCCATGTGGGTCTGGCATGCATGCTGCCGTGCAGGATGCACGGACATGCACTGCCCTGCTAACTCCCATTTCGCACGTCAGACGCAAATCACGGGACTGCTTGCCACGCTGGCCGACCACCCGGACCAGAACCTGAAGCTGCTGGGCACGCGGCTCAACTTTAACGAGGTGAGCGCCGGCGGCATGCTTCCCAAAGCAGGCTGCTTGCTGACACATGGTGCTTTATTCATCGATGCGCGTGCGTGCGGGGCGACAGTACTATCACATTTAGTGGGCCGGGTTGATGCCCGAGGTGCTGCCCTCAAAGCGCAGGTCCCTGCGCCGCCACATGCAGGGGTCAGCGACTGGCTGCGTCTCTGTCGGTGCGGGAATACAGCGGCTGCGCACCAGCCGATCTTGGGGCCAAGCTTGGGAAGCGACTCGGCGACGGACACAACGTCCTTGTCGCCGCGGCCACTGAGGCAGATGACGAGATCTGCGGGACGCACGTCAGCATCGGCGCAGATGACAGCACAGCGTCGGCGGCGCTGCGCACCCGAGTCCTTGGGCATCGAGGCCGCAATCTCGACGGCCTTGGCAACCGCATGGGCCGTCTCGAGAGCGGGCAAGATGCCTTCGGTCTGCGACAGCTTGCGCAGGCCGATCATGGCGTCGGCGTCGGTGGCCACGATGTAGTTGGCGCGACCAGAGTCCTTGAGCCAGGCATGCTCGGGGCCGACGCCCGGATAGTCGAGGCCCTGCACAGGCACGAGTCAGCGCGATGCCGATGGTGCGACCAGCGAGCACTCGAGGCCGTGCAGGTGCTCACCGCGCTGATGCTGTGGGTCTCGATGATCTGGCCGTCCTTGTCCTGCATCAGATACGTCCTGGTGCCGTGGAGCACGCCAGGGCGGCCGGCCGAGAGCGTGGCCGAGTGGCGGCCAGTCTCGACGCCGTCGCCGCCGGCCTCGACACCGTAGATGCGCACCGACTTGTCGTTGATGAAGGGGTGGAACATGCCGATGGCATTGGAGCCGCCGCCGACGCAGGCGACAACTGCGTCGGGCAGCTTGCCTGTGAGCGCAAGCATCTGCTCGCGGGTCTCGCGTCCGATGACGGACTGGAACTCGCGCACAATGGTTGGGAACGGATGCGGACCGATCGCCGAGCCAATGAGGTAGTGGGTCGTCTGCACGTTGGTGACCCAGTCGCGCATGGCCTCGTTGATGGCGTCCTTGAGCGTCTTGGAGCCCGACTCGACGGGCACGACCTTGGCGCCGAGCAGGCGGATGCGGAACACGTTGAGTGCCTGGCGACGCACGTCCTCGGCGCCCATGTAGATGATGCACTCGAGGCCAAACTTGGCGCACACGGTGGCCGTGGCGACGCCGTGCTGGCCGGCGCCCGTCTCGGCGATAATGCGGCGCTTGCCCAGACGCTTGGCGAGCAGCACCTGGCCGAGGGCGTTGTTGATCTTGTGCGATCCGGTGTGGTTGAGGTCCTCGCGCTTGAGCCAGATGCGCGCACCGCCTGCGGACGAGCTTCCGCCGTCAGCGCGCACAGGGTTTGGGCGCCGGCACGCGAGATAGCACGCACCACACTCCTCGGTCAGACGGTCGGCCTTGTGAAGCTGCGACGGGCGGTTCACGAACGAGTAGTACGAGCGGAACTCCTCCCAGAAAGCAGGGTCCTTGAGCGCATCGTTGAAGGCGCGCTCGATCTCGTCGAGGCAGTCAACAAGCGCCTCGGGGGCGTACTGCCCGCCAAACTCGCCGAATCGCGGCGGAAGGACGTGCGGCAGGGCGTCGGTCTCCTTGGCGGGGGCGGCTGTCGAGGCGCTCTCGGCGGCAGGCGCGGCAGACTTGACAATGTCGGCGCGCTGGGTGATCTCGCGGGCAAAGGCGGTGACGGCGGCGGCACGCTGGCCGCGGGCTGCATGCATCCGCGGAAACGTTGGCGTGCACGGCGGGCAGGCGGCGGAGCGTGAGATGCGCCGCGCGATCTGCATGCGCAGGGCAACGTCAGAACCCACGGGCGTTCTTGAGGGTCGTGATGATCTTGGAGCCGATGACGACGCCCTCTGAGTGCGCGCCAACGTGCACAAAGTGATCGCGGTTCGAGACGCCGAAGCCGACGGCCAGCGGCAGGCTGGTGTACTTTTTGATGCGGGCAACGAGCGCAGGCAGATCGCTGCTGACGCTGTCGCGGGCGCCCGTGACACCGAGCGTGCTGACGACGTAGATGAAGCTCGTGGCGACGCCGACCAGGCGCTCGATGCGGGCGTCACTGGTCGACGGGGCAATGAGAGGGACGTAGCTCAGACTGCGGCTCGGAGCCGGCGGCGATGCGATTGCCGTGACGGGTCAGCCCAACGCTGATGACGTGGATTACGGCACCGCCAAGACGGCATCGGGCCGGCGGGCGATCGCGGGCGGGCGGCAGGCGGCACGCACCCATGCTCGCTGGCGAGGTTGCGGAAGCGCACGGCCTCCTCGGGCGGCAGGTCGACGATGATGAAGCCGCTGACGCCGGCAGCCTTGCAGTCCTGCATCAGCTTGTGCTCGCCGTAGTTGAGGAAGGGGTTGTAGTATCCCATGAAGACGACGGGCACGGCTAGGCCGCGCGCGCGGGCCTCGCGCACGTAGTCGAGGCACGCCGGCAGGTCGACGCCGTTCTGCAGCGCCGCCTGGAGGCCGCATGGGCGGCGTCGCAGGCGTCGCGGGCCGAGGGGCGGTGCGGACAGAGAGCGTCAGCGCACACGGCCGTCCCGCGGAAGAAGCGATACAGGCGCGGCGTCCCCCCCGCGCGGCCGAGACACGGCCGGCGGGAGCCGCACGCGGGCGCATGGGGCGGGCGGCGCGGCGGGCGAGTGCACGCACGAAGCTCGAGTCCTGGATCGTCGGGCCATCGGCAATGGGATCCGAGAAGGGCACGCCTGCGGGGCCGAAGGAGTGTTGGCGGTCAGCGACGGTCCGCCGGCACCAGCTTGCCCGCGCCGCGAAGGCATCGGCGGCAGCCGCAACAGCGGCGGCAGAGGGCGGGCATGCTGCGCAAGAGGACCGCACGCACCGAGCTCGATTACATCGGCGCCGCCGGCCTCGAGGCCCAGCATGGCATCAACGGTCTCGTCACGCTCGGGGAAGCCGGCGGTCAGGTACGCAACAAAGGCGGGGCGTTCTGTGCGGGCGGCAGGCGGGCGGCGGCGTCAGCGCTGCGGACGGGCGGCGGGCGCGCGGCGGTGAGTATGCGCACTCTGCTGCTGCGCAAGGGCAAAGGCGTGTCGCAGGTGGGCGGCCATGTCGAGATGCTGGGCAAGGCGGCCGAGAGCTCGGGCTCGCTGGGCCGCTCGCCTGCCGCGCGCTGATTGGCCGCCGGGCCGCCCGCCGCGCCTGGAGATGCCCGCCTGCGGCCTTGCGCCAGCAACCGCCATGGCCGCCGCGGCCGCCAACATGTCGCTCGGGCACACAAAGGATATGGTGGGCCGCCCGCCGGCACGCAGCCCACCACCCGCCACCCGCCGCCGACTGCACTCCAAGCTGCTGACGCGCATCACCTGCAGCGTCGGGGCAAGGACAAGCGCATCCAGCCAAAGATTACTGGTGCGTGTCGCCTGCGATGCGATGCGATGCGATGCGCTCTGCTGTCGACAGCTGACGTGCGGCTTCCGGCGGTCGCGAACTATTGCGGCGATGCGGCACCATGTGGTGCGCTGGGCAGCCTCGCCGCGCAGCAAGATGCTCAAGCTGCCAGAGATCCCCAAGCCTGGCGGTGGGCTGACGACGGGCGGGCTCGGAGCCGCCGCTGCAATGGCGCCAGGCGCTGCTGGCTCGAGCTCCAATGCGCTCAGCGCGCAGGACGGCGACGGCGACGACGCGGCCAAATCCGCCGGCCCAGAGCGCAACCCGTTCCATATGCCCTCGGACGTCGAGGTCTTTGCGATGCGCGAAGAAGACCGCCGCGTGAAGCAGCAGGTGGGCGCCGCCTCGCGGGGCACTCAACCAAGACGCCGCGATCGAGGACGGTGCAGACGCTGATCTTTGCTGCAAACCGCGCAGGCCAAGGAGGCCATGAAGAATCTGAGTATTTACGACAAGAACACCGTCAAGCGCAAGAACTTCAAGGCCCTTCTCGCCGAAGACGCAGACGACATTGAGTTCTACAACAGCCTGCGCAAGCGAGATGCAGACAAGTTTCTTGTCAACAGGCAGACGCGAGGTGAGCAGATTACGTATATTGAGATCGTGGCCACCGGTGCTGACAAGCCTCGCAATGAACTTGCCTTCTGGCGCACATGCGCGTATCGATCGGCACTCGCGGCTATGGTCCAGCCGACCGGCACTTTGGCAAGGAGAACTTGCACGACTTTATTGCCAAAAAGCGCGAGATGTTTCTTGTGCAGTACGCCCTGGGCGTCAAACGAGAGGAGATGCGCAAGCTTGAAGAAATTGCGCAGGCAGAGGAGCAGAAGCTGCTCGACGACGAAAAGGCGCTCGAGGAAGATGCAGCCAAATTTGACGCTTTTCTCAAAGAGAACGACAAGAACTCGGTCGAGGCCATCAAAAAGTAAGGATCCCTGCCGAGGGCGGAAGCGACTTGATTTTGCGGATACACAGGCACTAATTCTGCGGCTTTGCGACGGCTCGCAGGGCCGAGATGGAGACCAAGGCCAAGCTCGAGAAGATCCAAGAGATCAAGAAGCTCAATGTGCAGATCATGAGCATCCGCAGCGACATGTCCAAGAACGAGGATCAGCTCAAGGATCTGCAGCGATACCGCCACTTTCTCGAGAAACTCACGCCAAAAGAGTTCCTTGCGAGCCAGGTCAGTGCCACAGCTCAGCTGCGCGCAACTCATGCTGCAGAGTGCGACTGATATCGAGCTGCAACGAGTGCAGAAGAATGCAAAGCGCGACGGCGTAGCAGCGGCGGGAATCAAGACCAACAAGCCCGACGGTAGCGACTCCCAAACTTCGGACTCGGGTGCTCAGTCCGGCCAGTCCGGCACCGATGGACAGCCGGGAAGCGGAGGCGGCGAAGACGGCGGGGCAGGCGACGAGGAATTTTGGGAGAATGACGATGAGCCTGTCCTGTTCTTCAAGTCGCCAGATCAGCTACTCGACATTTTCGCCGAACTCGAGGAGAACAACTTGGCCTTGATCCAAAACTGCCAGGAGACAGAGGAGACGCTCGAAGAGCTCAAGGCCAAAATCGCCGAGACATCCGCTCGCATGTACGTCGCTTGCGCCGTCGTGTGGAGCTGCCATGGTACGCATATCGACCCACGCTCACGCGGTGCATCGGGCTGGATGCATGGGCACCTGGCAGGGAGAGTGAGACGGCGAGCCTGAACCAGCAGATAGAGTTCCTCAACGCTGCCATCGCACGCGAAGAGGAGAAGGCCAGGATGCTCGAGGAGCGTGCAAAGTATGGCATGGATCCCAATCATGCTAAGAGTCCGAACCTTTTCTGCTGACGCTTCTCTCCGCCCTGCCTCGCCAAGGATGTTCACGACGGGCATCGTCGGGGCCGAGTCACAGGAGAAACTGCTCGAGGATCTCAACCACAAGGTCAAGGAGGTCTACCGGCGCTGCCTGGGAGACAATGACGGCAACTTGAGCACGCTGCAGATGCTCACGAGCATCGAGAACCGTCTTGAGCAGCTGTTCGAGTTCATCGAGCTGATGCCGCCGGAAAAGGTCGAGCAGGCAGAGAAGGTCGTCATCCTCGCAGAGCTCTCAGGCTTGCATGCGAGGTGTCGGCGGCTGACAGAGCACTGCGCTGGTTCTGCGCATGCAGATCAAGGACAAGGAGCGCCGTCAGCGCCTGCGCGAGGAGAAGATGGAGGCACAGCGTGCGCTCCAGGAGGAGCGTGTCCAGCGTGCGCTTGAGCGAGCCCGGGCGCCGGTCAAGAAGAAGGTGCCTCTTGCACGGCCGCACGGTCTCCAAGCGCTGCTTCGGCTGACGCAGGCCACAGACTGGCAAGCCTGTGGTGTTCCGCTCGCCGCCGCCGCAAAAGAAGAAGAAGAAGGAAGAGGACAACAAAAAGAAAGAGGAAGGTGGGCTCGGCTCGCTTTCTAAGCCTTTGGCGCGACGCCGCAGCATGCCGGCTGACGCAACGCCATGCAACCAGACGACCTCGAGTACTTTTGGAGCTTCTGAGGGACTCAGCGGCCGTGGCTTTGCGCGCGCGCGCTGCTCAAATACAGTCGATGCAGTGCGTGCGCAACAAAAGTGCACTTGCGCTCTTATTCGCTTGCCGGCTACGGACCCTCGGGGAAGCGGTAGCTCCAGCCACCGCTTGGGTTGATGACAATCTCGTCCGGCCGAATGCCTGGCGGTTGTGCCAAAAGGCTGGGTCAGAAACAAGAGCCAATCTGCACGCTGGCGTCTGCCCGGCTCACCTCGCGAGCACGGATCACACTGGGATGGTGCGCATCGAGACACGCACTCGGCGCACATGCGGCGCTGGCATTTTGAACATATTTGCTGGAGCCAGGCAGACGAGAGACGACAGGGCAAAGCGTCAGTTGAATGCCCAAACAGCATCGCCGCGCCAAAAGAACAAGCTCACCATCATACGCAGGTACGTGTACGGCTCACGGCACAGCGAGCATCGCATCGAGTCGGTCTGCAATCGCTTTGATCAGAACAGCGCCCGCGCAAGCTAGCATGTCCGCAAGATGGGCTCCCCACCCGGTGCGACCAGAGTGCCATGGCGGCCGACGCCGGCTGCGCCGCAGAAGCGAGAGTGCCAGGCTGGCCGGCGATCCGCTTCGTCGGCGACGAGGGCTCGTTGTCCGGATCAGTGACAACGTGCTCGTGCGCCAGATGCTTGGTCGAAGACACCGATCCTGCTGCGACCTGCGTGCCCGCAACAACTGACTGCGGCGCGGCGGCGATATGGACGCGGAACCGTTGCTCGCGCACAATGTCCTGGAAGCACGCGTCGCAGCAGCGTTCCAGTCGCTCGCGGCCGTTGATGGGCACGTAAAACGACTGCGCGCGCCATCGGTCAGCTCCCGATACTCTGACGCATCTGCGTCGTCTCGCTGCGGCGCTCACGTTGGCCGAGCACGAATTGCACACAACGTTTCCGCACGATCTGCAGTGATGCTGACGAGGCCGGTCAGCGTGCACCAGCAAGACATTCCCCGACGAGCACGGCCAACCTTGCGATTGAACAAAGTGAACTCGGTCGTGCAAAGGTGGCAGTGGTCCGCAAGGCTGTCGGGGACCCAGACAGGCGCGACATACGGTGCTGCCTCGCAAGACGATGCGCTTCCCGATGCAGCTGCACGGCTCGGCAATGAGCGTCCGCACACAGTGCACATAAGCTGCGAAGTAGCGGCAACACACCGATCCTGAACGTCTCGCGCGACGCGATCCATTCGTCAATCGTCGAGCGCAGCTGCTCAAGCCACTTTTGCTTGGCCTCGGGCGTGTCTGAATACACAGCGAACGACTTTTCCCGCGTCACAATCAGAAAGCGGTTCTTGACGACTGCGTCGTGACACAAAGCAGCGGGTCAGCGCGCGCGAGACGGACGGCAGCGCCACAAGCAGGGCTGGGTGCGCACCGTCGGTGTCCGGCACGTCCTCGATGCGACACTGGTCCAAGAGAAGCTTGCGATGGAACATGACCTGGTCTTCGAGCAGCGGCGTGACAGGGCTGTTGCCGCGCAATCGTCCGCTAGCGCGTCAGCCAGCCATCCAGACGCTATTCATGTCGGCTCGCAACCAAACGTCACCTGGCGTAGATCAATATATCCGAGAACAAGATGAGCTCACGCGGTTGGTGGCTCTTTCGCGAGATCTGCGCCACTTCGTAAGCTGCTCTGCTCACAAGCAAAGCGGTTCAAAGTGTATGGATGACTGCGCACCTTTTGGACTCGGCCGCGGTGAATGAAGCGGCGGCCGGGAGCCAACAGCGACTACAAGGCATAGGCGCGCAGGAAAGTAATCAGCCTTCATGGTGGTGGAGCCCTTGCATCCGCCACACGCACGCACCTCATGCAAGTTGAGCAGGTTCTTTTGGATTTCGATGATCTGCAGGACATTTTCATGCTTGCGGATCTCCTCATTGACAAAAGTTGCGACTTCAAGGAGCGCGACATGCTTTGTCAGCAACACAAGAACCAAGGCCACTCCGCCAAGCCCGGCTTGCGCCTCAAGCTGCGATGAAAACGAACCTTCGGAAATGCGCTTGAGCGCCTTGTTGAGGTCTCCGTAGTCGGGGTGATTCTCTGGCGTGTGCTTGACAAGGTCTTCAAGCAGGAGCTTATACCGCGGGATGCGCTGCACGGGCTCGATCAAAAAGGTCTGCAGGATGCGGCCCTTGCACTCTGGCCGCCTGGCTTGCTCCTGTATCGCCAAAAACCCACAAGCACCGTCAAAGCAATCAGAATCCAGGGTCCGATCAGTGCAGTTCTCGAGGAAAGAGACGCACCCGAGTGAACGCGGCAAAGGCCTGGTTCTTCTGCGCGATTTCCGTCACAAGCGCCAAAGCGCGGTTAAAGTTGGTCGTGTAAAGCGAGTACATCTTGAGGTACGGCGTCTGGCCGCGGACCCATGCGCAGCTTGCGTGTCAGTGCGGCGGCCTTGGTACGCGGGACAAGCGCACGGGCCAAAGCTTCGACTCACCAAAGTAAGAAACACATTGCCGATCAGCGTTCTGCTTGCATCGAAAGGAACGGTCTCGATGCGGCTGCGCAGTTCGTTGAGCAGCTCATGGTTGACGCCGTAGATGCCCCGAATGTTGGAAAAAATGTCGTTGATGGTGCGCCTCGAGACAATCTCTTGCGGCGTGCCGCAGAGCCCGAGCAAGGGTGTATAAAAGAGCTGCGCGGTCGGCCGATGCGATGGCGTGGCGGGACAGGGTTTGTGGCCGGGCGCGAGGGCACAGGGACCACGGCAATGACGGCATCGCGAGTTTCAGCACACAGACCCCCTTGTCCGAAACGCGTCCACAGACACAAGCGATGCGCCGCACGTGTTGCCGCGCGTTGGGCGGACAAACGACAAGCAACATCAAAGCCACCTCGCCAGCACGGCATCGGCAAGCAGACCCACGCACGTCAATAAGGATAACAAGACAATCAAAGTAGCGGCGCTCGGTGTCGAGGATCTCCTCGGCAACCTTTTGGCGCTTTGGCGTGTTCTGCGAGAACACCGAGTCCGGGCTGGTCATGACCGAGTCGCGAGAGTCGAGGTAGTGCATCTCCGACGACGACGTTGACAAAATCGACGTGCGGGCAGAGGACTGGCTGACCATCGAGAAGCGCGCGAGCTGCGCGGCGCCGCCGCCGCCACCGCTGCTCCCGCCGCCGACGGACATGGGGCGGGGTCGCAGCTGCGGCTGCGGCAGGAGGCCCGGCGCCTGATGCATGGGCGATGTCGGGCTTGCGCCGTGCGGGTTCTGGTGGAGATAATTCTGCTGGAGGTTCTGTTGTTGCTGTTGCTGCTGTTGCTGCTGTTGCTGCTGGTGCTGCTGTTGCTGCTGTTGCTGCTGCTGTAGTTGCTGCTGTTGCAGGAGCAGGTGAAGGTCGTTGTCGTCGTCGGCGTCGTCGTGGTGTTGTTGCTGCCCAAGCAACGACGCGCGAAGCTGGAGCGGCGAGGACAGCCGAGCCGACTTGGCGTGGCGCTTGCGCGGCGGGCTGGTGTCCATGGGGTCGTGGTCGGGCGTGGGCGGCGACACGGTGACGGTGGTCGCGACGGCGAGGTGGGCGGCCGTCGCCGTCGACGTGGAGGACGCCGCCAACGCCGACGCGGTCGAGCCGGCGGGCCAGTCGGCAGACGAGTCGAACGAGGTGTCTGCTGCCGACGACGACGAGGACGAGGACGACCAGCGCGGGTTGGGCGGGAGAGAGAGCCCCCGGCGCTGGGGGTCGTGCTGGCGGCGGGCGGAGATGGATCGCAGGCGTCAGCTCCACCGGCGACAGCAGCGGCGGTGGACGGCAGCATCGCAGGCACCTTGAGCATGGGCATAAGGTCGGGAGAGTCGAGATGCGGCTGCGCCTTGCGCTTGAAGCCGGCGGAAGAGGCGGGGTCGCGGGCGGTGGGGTCGTCGGCCGGCGGGCAGCTTGTCGGAACAGAGGCCAAGGAGTGCCGGGCTCTGGCGGACAGGGTTGGCCGGCTGAGACGGCGGCGGGCACAGGC